>JAHPZR010007947.1:0-23333 GCA_019787425.1 Platygyra sinensis | reverse complement strand
AACTCACTGAGCACAGGTTGTAATAAGAGCCGGGTAAATTCACCGTCTGTGGTGGCAATGGCCAATGGAAAAGTTCTGCATTCCAGTAACTGAAATGTTCTAGTGTTTTTTCCTTATTTCACTGTAATTAATAGAATTTAAGGTAGCATCCCACCCCAAATGACCGCTTCGCGTTCGCACCATTTCAAGGCGAGACGTTAAATAAAAACCCTGACAAACTATATATTTTCTGAAAGCTTAATAAATGAAGATTACCATACCGTATTTATTGAAAGAAAAAAGATAATGTCTTAAAAATATAGTGATCGTTTTGCAAAAGTACATGGCTTGCAATATTCAGTTCGTGTGCAGTCGGAAGTGATCAAAAGGAAGAGACAGACATTGTGCCGAGTTCTTAACACCTTTGTCTCAAAAACCGTGTCGGCGAATTTTAATATCTTGCCTGGTTTGTTTCTTACGCCCGGTTAAACTTCGGGGTTCGAAAAAATATCGCTCCTGTTCCTTCATTTGATTATAACTCTAGAAAGAACCGGAAAAATCAAAAACGCCGACACGGTTTTTGAGCTACATTATATGGGAACATTCTCCCCAAATTTGAGCTAAAACGGTTGAAAATTCGCTGCACGCGAACTTAAAACGTGCGCCCAATTTCTTGAAAATATAGTTTCGAGAAAAAGAGCAAAACAGTTTCAGAGACGTTCTTCCGGTTGAATGGGATTAAAACAACAAGGCGTGAAAGTAATTACCTGCGGTTTACAAACAAACAGCTCAACTTACTCCATAACAATAGCGCTCAAATGCTGACGAGACAAGATGTCAAATACTGTTCCGCACGGGAATTGACTCTACAATTCAGTTCTGGTCGCTCGCTCCGAATGTAAGTTGTTACTGTAGAATTGGAAGTGTTTCATCCCAGTTTCCGGAGTTTTCATTCCTCTGACTTGTAATTTGTAATATGAATAGGCCAAAACAACGTTAGAAATGCCTTAAGAAATGAAGAGAGGAAAAATGTGACCGGGACAAATACCACCAGGAATAAGAGGTGAAGCCGAACGCGCAAGGGAGGGAATCACGCAACTACCACTGTCTCCAGTGAAACAAAAACTCCCAAGGCAGTAATGCTTCCCTAGATGCGAGCAGCTGGGTAAGAATGGTAATAAACTGGATAGGAAATAATACAAATTGCCTTCTGGTCTATGTGATCAGCACTGATGAATAGAGCCACAAAACTACCGCCACGTATACAATTGCCCGGCACAACAACCTCGAACTCGTACTGCATATAATAAGACCCTTGTCGCTAGCAGCAAGTTTGTCAGCCCAATCCTTGTCGATGTCAAAACAATTTCTTTTTTTTCTTTTTACTGCTCTCCTTGGCACAAAAGGGCAGCTCGATCGCTTTCACTTTTTTCTTGAAGATATAGCAACAGCGCGAAAATATTGTTGCGTGGTCTGGCCGTGACAAAATTGCGTGTCAAAAGAAGGATGGTATGTGAGATAATAATGATGTGTTAACAGATTGTTACAGTGACTTGTCAACATTCCATTAACGGCAATTAGTGAAGAAAACACTATTTTGTCCATAACTTCCTGTAGAAACAATATTTTTTCGAAATTTCTTTTTTAAAACAAAGATAAGAGTAAGGTCTATCTTGCTATCGTAAAATAATTTTTTTCCCCAAAATGGTCACATTTGGGGTGGGATGCTACCTTAATGAAACAATGGATTTTTTTTGTTTTTACCTACATTAGTTAAAAGCTTTTGACGATAACTACATGTAAGCATTTGTGAAACCTTTATTAAAAAGTCTCACTGACCACAACTTTCTTAAAAGGCCATTTCTGTTTCAATTAGAGCTGTAATCACTGTAGATAATTAATAGAATTTAATGAAATAATAATTTTTTTTTATTTTTACCCACATAATCAGTTTTTGACGCTACCTACATGTATGCATTTATGAAACCTTTATTTATAAAAGGTCTCACTGACCACAACTTTCATAAAAGGCCATTTCTGAGTCAGCTAGAGTCTCTATGATAAAATGAGTCTTTGTGTGAAACCATTCAAATAGATGAAAAAAAAATTGTGCTCTGGCCAGCGGTTCATTTTCATGCAAATGATACTCCTTTTCGTAAGATAAGTTTTGCATGCGGATTTGAAACAGATGCTCAAAATGACTCGGAAATGGCCTACTCACATTATTATTTATGATCTGTTTGATTTTACTGATATGGGCAATTCTACAATGAGTAGTGTCAGAAAAGAGATTTTTGAAAAGAGTCTGCACATGAAATTATACCCACTTCTACATTGTTGACATGTTAAATTACACACACAAAAAATAAATTTCGGCTCCCATGTATTAAGGGAGGGGGGGGAGGGTCCACCATGGTGGACTTGGCCATCTATATTTTCTTAATTTCCACTGTGTGGCTGTAGTTTATTGAACATCAGTATCAACATAATTTAGAAGATCTATGTACAGTATTTCAGCAACTTTTGAGCCTGTGGCCAGAATCATGTATATTTCTGCTTTATTATATTTAACACCAATGAAACACCAGGTGAGCTTTTGTGTGAAAACATGATATCTTCACACGTGCAATTTTCACTTGTGAAGATATCATGTTTTCACACTTCCAGAGTGGATTCTTTAGTTCCTTTGACGCATCATAATCCAAGAGATCTTGCATTGATCTGTTTCATTAAGAAACACAAAATCTATTTCGGATTCATTTGGATTTAGGAATCCAATCTTGGATTTTCTTCAAAAAAACCCACCCTTAGTCAATCTGTGAAGGAGATTCTTGATCTTGGATGTATGTACACACCTCCACTGTATTCAGTCTGTACTCAAGAACTACGATAAGTATTCTTGGAGAACACATTTTAATTTGTCAGCCAAGCCCAGGTTGTCTGAAATCTGGTTAATGCTAACTTGGGATTAAAAGTTTTCTGAAGTATTAATTTTGCCAGTAAAAAATTTTTTCACTGCCTACACTTTTTGATGTTTGAGATTTTTCAGACTAAAAACTGAAGGACAGTCGGTGTAAACAGAAAACCTCGCTGCAAAGTTACAAAAATGAGATCAAAATTCTCGCTATTGCAGCTCAATGGGGCTCTGAACAACCCATCCCATACGTATAACTGGAGACTGGGAGCTGGCAAATTTAATGCTAAAGGGGAGGGGGATTGGACCAGAATTCGTAAGTCAAATGTTAAATAAATTTAATATATTCTAAAACAATTTTTCCAATTCCTTTGAGAACAGAGTTTGAATTGAGTAATATTTACATGTAAAAATTAGGGTCATCAAATTCTTGAAATCAAACTGTTACATCTCAAATTCATGGAAATTATGCTAGAGGTTTCTCCGGTTTAAGAAAATTCACCAAGAAAATTCACCGTTCTTCATAATAAGTAAAGCAATTAAGATTATAAAAAAGAATTACCATATTAAGGGTTTTTGTATTCTTTTGAAAATAGTAATTATCCAAAACAATAACCTGCCCTGTCAGTATTTTGATAATTTTTTTAATCGTTCCAAAAAATGTGTTAAAATAAAAAAATTAAAATACTCAGTGCTTTACTTTAACCGCTGTTCCTGTGTTTTGTCACATAAAACCGCGCGTAAAAAAAAAAACACTAACCAAAGTGTAACTTGATACTCTCGATGAGCTCTGAAAATATATTGACAGACTGAATTAACAAGATGGAGAGAGTCCAAACCAAACGTCACTATGTATGCTTCCGCTGAGTATTTTAATAAGAAAACAAGGAAATCGTTCGCCAATTCAAAAAAAAATATTGTGCTACCTGCGAAGGGGCAGTACAGTATTTGAATATTGTATCAAATTCATTTTAGAATTTAGAGAATGGATTGCAATAACACTGTGTACAAGCTGAAACAGGTATCGATTTCATATAGTATAAAGCTTGCCAACGAGTAGAGCAACTGTATTTAGTTAACAAGAACGATGTCATAAAAATCGGTGACTTAAAAACAGCATTTCGTGTTAACATTTGACGGTGAGATCGCGAGAAACCAAAATTGTGTAACATGAGTCTTCGTGCCGGACAACACTGAGGCTTTGTTTTGAATTTAGTAAAGCTCAATTAAAACAAGTGTCTGGCTTGTTTACTGGAAGCAAACTAAAAGATTTGCCGTTATGTTACTTACCATCTTGACTTTGTGATGCCCCGTAGTCCCAGGGACACGTACTCGGTAGATCCCTTTCAGAAACGTGTCGTTGTAGAAGGCTTCGTAATCCGTTCTCTGTGCCAAGTCGCTTAGCTTCGACTCGGGAAGAGATCGCGGCAGTGGATGTTCCGCGGGCCTCTGTGCAAAGTGAAAAAGCAAACTTACTGAACAAATATATCAGAAATGACGATCGATAACGAAAGAACCCACGATACCGCAAGAAATTTAAACCACCTCGGAAGACATCGTACATACCTTCGCATTGCTACTGCCACTTCCTTGAGAAATGTTCACGGAAAATAATAAAATAAGCGCTAAAGTCCAATACATTCTTCCTTCGACGTTCAACGGCGAAGGCCACTAGATAAATGAATCATAAAAACAGCTGCGCTCTCATTTTATATCTTCAACTAATTGATTGAACCTATTTATGTCTTTATCTCATATTTGACCGATTCCGCGCTCTGCCTCGCTTTGGTGCGAAGTTCTTTGTGTTCGAAGTCGAGGCCGGAAGGAGATACGCAAGGATATAAACTTCCTCAAGGAGTTCAAAAATAAATACCTTTGCATTTTTCCCCGATTTTTATTTTTGTATTATTTTTCCCCTAACAGAGGACAGCTAAATTATATTTCTTAAAAGGCATTAAGCAATTTACAGTTCCCACACTTTTGTATTCTCACTGCTTGTGTTCGACGCCTCCATTGTCTATTATGATTTAGAGATATAAGCCGAGTGCACACCAATAAAGCCATAGTATTTTGCCACGAATGGTCTTTTGTCAATAATTTGCGAAGCTATAATCCACTTGAAAGATGAAAGGCAATTCAAAAGCCTGTTATCTCTTGGCTGTTGCCCTCCAAATCGTTAAATTTCGCTCAATTGTCGGGTGTCAAATTAAGGCAAAACATGGCGATCTTTGGTTGTGGTAAACACTGTGGGCAGTGAGATGAAACGATCCATGCATATCTCCTTCCGGTATAGTTGAACCGCATGTGGTTTAATCTCACCTAATATTCAACTCTTCCTTTGCCTCACTACACAATTGATGTGTGTACGTGGAAAAAAAATTAAATAAAATCGCTATGTCCACCGACAGAACATTTAAATAATTTGTTAGTGTGCCGTAAGATGTTTCATAAATTACCAGTAGCCCTTTGGTTTGTGCAGCTGACTTGGAAGCGACGTTGTTAAGGCTTTCAATCATTCAACCATGTCAGTTATTTATTTACATACAAACTATGAGTCGAAGAAAAGCTATTCGCCAATCATAACGAACACAACCTTATAACAGAGGATGGCCAAAAAAAGGCCGCCAGGATAGACAAAAAAGAAAAGGACTATGAAATTTTATAAATTCTGTGTAGATAATAATTTCTATGTAGATAATAATTTCTATGTGGACAATAATCCGGTTAGCACTTTGTAAGTTATCAGTGAATTCACTTTGTTTGAATTCTCACAAGAAAATTTGTTTCATTTTTCGTCAGCAGCGTTTTGGTATTAGAGTCTCCCATTAGCATACAATATATCAAGTTTTAAACACTGAAATATTTTATAGACATCGGCGTTTTGGTCGAAGAACCGCGATGAACTGTCCGTTTTCCTTATGGAAAGATAGGAAAACCATAGGGAAATTATTTTCCTAAACTGAGCTCTAAATTATGATAATCAGTTTAATTTCGTTTTCTTCGATATACCAGCTTTTCAATTTAGACATATATTATTAGATGAAAACCTACCGATCTAAACCTTTTCTCAGTACTCGGTATGTAATTCAATTTGTTGACAATGCCATCCTAAAATCCATGAAAATCAGGGGAAATTGCTCTGCGTTTAAAATCAACAACAATTTTCTTATTAGCTGTTGTACATGAAAAGCTTCAGGGCAACTGTGATAAATTAAATGCCAGGAATTGAAATTATCGCAAAACATTAGAAACAAGCGGGCAGTTATTATGCTTTTTGACGGAAATACAGCTTCTTCCGTGACCTGTTTGTCAGGCGACTGTTTTCTTTTGGTTTAAGACCTTAGGCTGTAACCACTTACCCACTAATTCACTGGACGAAAAAATTTTCAATTATTTTGAACAGTGTTGTGTTTGCATTGCAACTGATATGGAAAACAGCAAGACTTCAGTTATAAACCAAAAATAGGTTTCCATAACGCCACACTTTTATTAGAATTCGGCCCGACCAAAACTGCTCAAAAATTGGTTCTTTTTTTTGCATGCATTTTGTCGGTATCTTCCAAAGATTAAATGGTTTTCCTGCCTTCAATATGCGCAGGCCTGTGTCAATCAAATAACGCGATTTTCCGCTTTGTCACCCCGCTGTTTTGCACAATTTTCTTTATTCCCAGCCCGTTCATGATTATATTCAAAAATTGTCTTATTCTATGAAAGCGTTCATTCTTAAAATCCGAGTGCTAATTAAAGCGGACCATTTTGCCTTTGAACGAGATACTCTTAACAATACTCTGTTAAGCCAATACAACTCACTTGACGAAAAAGACCTCGAGGATTAAGCGTCGATTTAATTCCCAAATTTAGTTTTCAAATTTTCGAATCAGCTGGAAAACCCGGCGTCAACAGCTGAAAATATTTTATCTTGTTTTTCTCTATTCGGAATTTTTTTGGGCTGAGAGCATTTAGAGAATCTATCGAAATCTCTCTAGAAGCGTTTGGACAGCGGCCAAAAGCAAACAGGAACAACCAAATAGGTAAATACTAAAAAACGGCTGAAAAGTGACGGGAAGTAATTTCTAACGTTTGGCTCATTCAATCAAGCGGAGGAGATAGTTGCCTCTGGAAACCCACGCAAAATATAGCAACTCAGTCAATGAAACAACATGACAAAAAGGACGTTCTGTTTCATGGATCATGACGAAAATTTTAATTTGACAAAAGTAGCTATTTTTATATCAATGAAATTCATTTAATTTTGAGTATCAGTACAAGCGTACTGACTTACTGGTATTCTAAAGGGTTATCTTTAATTAAAAAAAAATGATTTAAAATAAGCTGATTGCCACAAGAGACGAGAGAGTTCTCGCATGGCTTACGCCTCGTAATTGCTGGAGTCAAAATTAAACAAAACAAGGGTCTGTTTGTTGACCAAACACCTCACGCAGGAGGGAACGTCACACACAAAAATAAATTTTTCAATTGGTTTGATAACGGTACGCCCGTGCCAGATATCCGGTAAAATAAGAGAAATAACTAGACACAGCCTTAAGGAGTATAATATAATAAAACGAATCAAAACAGAATTAGTAGATTGAACCACACAAAAAGCGCGAATCCGGCCATGTTTGCCATGTTCCTGTTTGAGTTCAAGCATGCGCAAGTCGTTTAATTAGTCAGTCTCCAGTTAATTTTATCGTTTCCAAAGCAGCGACAAGATCAGAGATCTTGTCGCTGCTTTGGAAACGATAAAATTAACTGGAGACTGACTAATTAAACGACTTGCGCATGCTTGAACTCAAACAGGAACATGGCAAACATGGCCGGATTCGCGCTTTTTGTGTGGTTCAATCTACTAATTCTGTTTTGATTCGTTTTATTATATTATACTCCTTAAGGCTGTGTCTAGTTATTTCTCTTATTTTACCGGATATCTGGCACGGGCGTACCGTTATCAAACCAATTGAAAAATTTATTTTTGTGTGTGACGTTCCCTCCTGCGTGAGGTGTTTGGTCAACAAACAGACCCTTGTTTTGTTTAATTTTGACTCCAGCAATTACGAGGCGTAAGCCATGCGAGAACTCTCTCGTCTCTTGTGGCAATCAGCTTATTTTAAATCATTTTTTTTTAATTAAAGATAACCCTTTAGAATACCAGTAAGTCAGTACGCTTGTACTGATACTCAAAATTAAATGAATTTCATTGATATAAAAATAGCTACTTTTGTCAAATTAAAATTTTCGTCATGATCCATGAAACAGAACGTCCTTTTTGTCATGTTGTTTCATTGACTGAGTTGCTATATTTTGCGTGGGTTTCCAGAGGCAACTATCTCCTCCGCTTGATTGAATGAGCCAAACGTTAGAAATTACTTCCCGTCACTTTTCAGCCGTTTTTTAGTATTTACCTATTTGGTTGTTCCTGTTTGCTTTTGGCCGCTGTCCAAACGCTTCTAGAGAGATTTCGATAGATTCTCTAAATGCTCTCAGCCCAAAAAAATTCCGAATAGAGAAAAACAAGATAAAATATTTTCAGCTGTTGACGCCGGGTTTTCCAGCTGATTCGAAAATTTGAAAACTAAATTTGGGAATTAAATCGACGCTTAATCCTCGAGGTCTTTTTCGTCAAGTGAGTTGTATTGGCTTAACAGAGTATTGTTAAGAGTATCTCGTTCAAAGGCAAAATGGTCCGCTTTAATTAGCACTCGGATTTTAAGAATGAACGCTTTCATAGAATAAGACAATGTTTGAATATAATCATGAACGGGCTGGGAATAAAGAAAATTGTGCAAAACAGCGGGGTGACAAAGCGGAAAATCGCGTTATTTGATTGACACAGGCCTGCGCATATTGAAGGCAGGAAAACCATTTAATCTTTGGAAGATACCGACAAAATGCATGCAAAAAAAAGAACCAATTTTTGAGCAGTTTTGGTCGGGCCGAATTCTAATAAAAGTGTGGCGTTATGGAAACCTATTTTTGGTTTATAACTGAAGTCTTGCTGTTTTCCATATCAGTTGCAATGCAAACACAACACTGTTCAAAATAATTGAAAATTTTTTCGTCCAGTGAATTAGTGGGTAAGTGGTTACAGCCTAAGGTCTTAAACCAAAAGAAAACAGTCGCCTGACAAACAGGTCACGGAAGAAGCTGTATTTCCGTCAAAAAGCATAATAACTGCCCGCTTGTTTCTAATGTTTTGCGATAATTTCAATTCCTGGCATTTAATTTATCACAGTTGCCCTGAAGCTTTTCATGTACAACAGCTAATAAGAAAATTGTTGTTGATTTTAAACGCAGAGCAATTTCCCCTGATTTTCATGGATTTTAGGATGGCATTGTCAACAAATTGAATTACATACCGAGTACTGAGAAAAGGTTTAGATCGGTAGGTTTTCATCTAATAATATATGTCTAAATTGAAAAGCTGGTATATCGAAGAAAACGAAATTAAACTGATTATCATAATTTAGAGCTCAGTTTAGGAAAATAATTTCCCTATGGTTTTCCTATCTTTCCATAAGGAAAACGGACAGTTCATCGCGGTTCTTCGACCAAAACGCCGATGTCTATAAAATATTTCAGTGTTTAAAACTTGATATATTGTATGCTAATGGGAGACTCTAATACCAAAACGCTGCTGACGAAAAATGAAACAAATTTTCTTGTGAGAATTCAAACAAAGTGAATTCACTGATAACTTACAAAGTGCTAACCGGATTATTGTCCACATAGAAATTATTATCTACATAGAAATTATTATCTACACAGAATTTATAAAATTTCATAGTCCTTTTCTTTTTTGTCTATCCTGGCGGCCTTTTTTTGGCCATCCTCTGTTATAAGGTTGTGTTCGTTATGATTGGCGAATAGCTTTTCTTCGACTCATAGTTTGTATGTAAATAAATAACTGACATGGTTGAATGATTGAAAGCCTTAACAACGTCGCTTCCAAGTCAGCTGCACAAACCAAAGGGCTACTGGTAATTTATGAAACATCTTACGGCACACTAACAAATTATTTAAATGTTCTGTCGGTGGACATAGCGATTTTATTTAATTTTTTTTCCACGTACACACATCAATTGTGTAGTGAGGCAAAGGAAGAGTTGAATATTAGGTGAGATTAAACCACATGCGGTTCAACTATACCGGAAGGAGATATGCATGGATCGTTTCATCTCACTGCCCACAGTGTTTACCACAACCAAAGATCGCCATGTTTTGCCTTAATTTGACACCCGACAATTGAGCGAAATTTAACGATTTGGAGGGCAACAGCCAAGAGATAACAGGCTTTTGAATTGCCTTTCATCTTTCAAGTGGATTATAGCTTCGCAAATTATTGACAAAAGACCATTCGTGGCAAAATACTATGGCTTTATTGGTGTGCACTCGGCTTATATCTCTAAATCATAATAGACAATGGAGGCGTCGAACACAAGCAGTGAGAATACAAAAGTGTGGGAACTGTAAATTGCTTAATGCCTTTTAAGAAATATAATTTAGCTGTCCTCTGTTAGGGGAAAAATAATACAAAAATAAAAATCGGGGAAAAATGCAAAGGTATTTATTTTTGAACTCCTTGAGGAAGTTTATATCCTTGCGTATCTCCTTCCGGCCTCGACTTCGAACACAAAGAACTTCGCACCAAAGCGAGGCAGAGCGCGGAATCGGTCAAATATGAGATAAAGACATAAATAGGTTCAATCAATTAGTTGAAGATATAAAATGAGAGCGCAGCTGTTTTTATGATTCATTTATCTAGTGGCCTTCGCCGTTGAACGTCGAAGGAAGAATGTATTGGACTTTAGCGCTTATTTTATTATTTTCCGTGAACATTTCTCAAGGAAGTGGCAGTAGCAATGCGAAGGTATGTACGATGTCTTCCGAGGTGGTTTAAATTTCTTGCGGTATCGTGGGTTCTTTCGTTATCGATCGTCATTTCTGATATATTTGTTCAGTAAGTTTGCTTTTTCACTTTGCACAGAGGCCCGCGGAACATCCACTGCCGCGATCTCTTCCCGAGTCGAAGCTAAGCGACTTGGCACAGAGAACGGATTACGAAGCCTTCTACAACGACACGTTTCTGAAAGGGATCTACCGAGTACGTGTCCCTGGGACTACGGGGCATCACAAAGTCAAGATGGTAAGTAACATAACGGCAAATCTTTTAGTTTGCTTCCAGTAAACAAGCCAGACACTTGTTTTAATTGAGCTTTACTAAATTCAAAACAAAGCCTCAGTGTTGTCCGGCACGAAGACTCATGTTACACAATTTTGGTTTCTCGCGATCTCACCGTCAAATGTTAACACGAAATGCTGTTTTTAAGTCACCGATTTTTATGACATCGTTCTTGTTAACTAAATACAGTTGCTCTACTCGTTGGCAAGCTTTATACTATATGAAATCGATACCTGTTTCAGCTTGTACACAGTGTTATTGCAATCCATTCTCTAAATTCTAAAATGAATTTGATACAATATTCAAATACTGTACTGCCCCTTCGCAGGTAGCACAATATTTTTTTTTGAATTGGCGAACGATTTCCTTGTTTTCTTATTAAAATACTCAGCGGAAGCATACATAGTGACGTTTGGTTTGGACTCTCTCCATCTTGTTAATTCAGTCTGTCAATATATTTTCAGAGCTCATCGAGAGTATCAAGTTACACTTTGGTTAGTGTTTTTTTTTTTACGCGCGGTTTTATGTGACAAAACACAGGAACAGCGGTTAAAGTAAAGCACTGAGTATTTTAATTTTTTTATTTTAACACATTTTTTGGAACGATTAAAAAAATTATCAAAAATACTGACAGGGCAGGTTATTGTTTTGGATAATTACTATTTTCAAAAGAATACAAAAACCCTTAATATGGTAATTCTTTTTTATAATCTTAATTGCTTTACTTATTATGAAGAACGGTGAATTTTCTTGGTGAATTTTCTTAAACCGGAGAAACCTCTAGCATAATTTCCATGAATTTGAGATGTAACAGTTTGATTTCAAGAATTTGATGACCCTAATTTTTACATGTAAATATTACTCAATTCAAACTCTGTTCTCAAAGGAATTGGAAAAATTGTTTTAGAATATATTAAATTTATTTAACATTTGACTTACGAATTCTGGTCCAATCCCCCTCCCCTTTAGCATTAAATTTGCCAGCTCCCAGTCTCCAGTTATACGTATGGGATGGGTTGTTCAGAGCCCCATTGAGCTGCAATAGCGAGAATTTTGATCTCATTTTTGTAACTTTGCAGCGAGGTTTTCTGTTTACACCGACTGTCCTTCAGTTTTTAGTCTGAAAAATCTCAAACATCAAAAAGTGTAGGCAGTGAAAAAATTTTTTACTGGCAAAATTAATACTTCAGAAAACTTTTAATCCCAAGTTAGCATTAACCAGATTTCAGACAACCTGGGCTTGGCTGACAAATTAAAATGTGTTCTCCAAGAATACTTATCGTAGTTCTTGAGTACAGACTGAATACAGTGGAGGTGTGTACATACATCCAAGATCAAGAATCTCCTTCACAGATTGACTAAGGGTGGGTTTTTTTGAAGAAAATCCAAGATTGGATTCCTAAATCCAAATGAATCCGAAAATAGATTTTGTGTTTCTTAATGAAACAGATCAATGCAAGATCTCTTGGATTATGATGCGTCAAAGGAACTAAAGAATCCACTCTGGAAGTGTGAAAACATGATATCTTCACAAGTGAAAATTGCACGTGTGAAGATATCATGTTTTCACACAAAAGCTCACCTGGTGTTTCATTGGTGTTAAATATAATAAAGCAGAAATATACATGATTCTGGCCACAGGCTCAAAAGTTGCTGAAATACTGTACATAGATCTTCTAAATTATGTTGATACTGATGTTCAATAAACTACAGCCACACAGTGGAAATTAAGAAAATATAGATGGCCAAGTCCACCATGGTGGACCCTCCCCCCCCTCCCTTAATACATGGGAGCCGAAATTTATTTTTTGTGTGTGTAATTTAACATGTCAACAATGTAGAAGTGGGTATAATTTCATGTGCAGACTCTTTTCAAAAATCTCTTTTCTGACACTACTCATTGTAGAATTGCCCATATCAGTAAAATCAAACAGATCATAAATAATAATGTGAGTAGGCCATTTCCGAGTCATTTTGAGCATCTGTTTCAAATCCGCATGCAAAACTTATCTTACGAAAAGGAGTATCATTTGCATGAAAATGAACCGCTGGCCAGAGCACAATTTTTTTTTCATCTATTTGAATGGTTTCACACAAAGACTCATTTTATCATAGAGACTCTAGCTGACTCAGAAATGGCCTTTTATGAAAGTTGTGGTCAGTGAGACCTTTTATAAATAAAGGTTTCATAAATGCATACATGTAGGTAGCGTCAAAAACTGATTATGTGGGTAAAAATAAAAAAAAATTATTATTTCATTAAATTCTATTAATTATCTACAGTGATTACAGCTCTAATTGAAACAGAAATGGCCTTTTAAGAAAGTTGTGGTCAGTGAGACTTTTTAATAAAGGTTTCACAAATGCTTACATGTAGTTATCGTCAAAAGCTTTTAACTAATGTAGGTAAAAACAAAAAAAATCCATTGTTTCATTAAGGTAGCATCCCACCCCAAATGTGACCATTTTGGGGAAAAAAATTATTTTACGATAGCAAGATAGACCTTACTCTTATCTTTGTTTTAAAAAAGAAATTTCGAAAAAATATTGTTTCTACAGGAAGTTATGGACAAAATAGTGTTTTCTTCACTAATTGCCGTTAATGGAATGTTGACAAGTCACTGTAACAATCTGTTAACACATCATTATTATCTCACATACCATCCTTCTTTTGACACGCAATTTTGTCACGGCCAGACCACGCAACAATATTTTCGCGCTGTTGCTATATCTTCAAGAAAAAAGTGAAAGCGATCGAGCTGCCCTTTTGTGCCAAGGAGAGCAGTAAAAAGAAAAAAAAGAAATTGTTTTGACATCGACAAGGATTGGGCTGACAAACTTGCTGCTAGCGACAAGGGTCTTATTATATGCAGTACGAGTTCGAGGTTGTTGTGCCGGGCAATTGTATACGTGGCGGTAGTTTTGTGGCTCTATTCATCAGTGCTGATCACATAGACCAGAAGGCAATTTGTATTATTTCCTATCCAGTTTATTACCATTCTTACCCAGCTGCTCGCATCTAGGGAAGCATTACTGCCTTGGGAGTTTTTGTTTCACTGGAGACAGTGGTAGTTGCGTGATTCCCTCCCTTGCGCGTTCGGCTTCACCTCTTATTCCTGGTGGTATTTGTCCCGGTCACATTTTTCCTCTCTTCATTTCTTAAGGCATTTCTAACGTTGTTTTGGCCTATTCATATTACAAATTACAAGTCAGAGGAATGAAAACTCCGGAAACTGGGATGAAACACTTCCAATTCTACAGTAACAACTTACATTCGGAGCGAGCGACCAGAACTGAATTGTAGAGTCAATTCCCGTGCGGAACAGTATTTGACATCTTGTCTCGTCAGCATTTGAGCGCTATTGTTATGGAGTAAGTTGAGCTGTTTGTTTGTAAACCGCAGGTAATTACTTTCACGCCTTGTTGTTTTAATCCCATTCAACCGAAGAACGTCTCTGAAACTGTTTTGCTCTTTTTCTCGAAACTATATTTTCAAGAAATTGGGCGCACGTTTTAAGTTCGCGTGCAGCGAATTTTCAACCGTTTTAGCTCAAATTTGGGGAGAATGTTCCCATATAATGTAGCTCAAAAACCGTGTCGGCGTTTTTGATTTTTCCGGTTCTTTCTAGAGTTATAATCAAATGAAGGAACAGGAGCGATATTTTTTCGAACCCCGAAGTTTAACCGGGCGTAAGAAACAAACCAGGCAAGATATTAAAATTCGCCGACACGGTTTTTGAGACAAAGGTGTTAAGAACTCGGCACAATGTCTGTCTCTTCCTTTTGATCACTTCCGACTGCACACGAACTGAATATTGCAAGCCATGTACTTTTGCAAAACGATCACTATATTTTTAAGACATTATCTTTTTTCTTTCAATAAATACGGTATGGTAATCTTCATTTATTAAGCTTTCAGAAAATATATAGTTTGTCAGGGTTTTTATTTAACGTCTCGCCTTGAAATGGTAAGAACGCGAAGCGGTCATTTGGGGTGGGATGCTACCTTAAATTCTATTAATTACAGTGAAATAAGGAAAAAACACTAGAACATTTCAGTTACTGGAATGCAGAACTTTTCCATTGGCCATTGCCACCACAGACGGTGAATTTACCCGGCTCTTATTACAACCTGTGCTCAGTGAGTTAAGGTGGACTTAAAATGTTTTTAATAGCATTAAAATAGTTTTAGACTGTCAATTAAACCTGAGGGTGTACATTGGGGTGTAATAGCTCTCTTACTCTCTCATTCCTTTTATATTAACATTATTTAATTTTATTTAGTTTATAAAGAAACAGTTTGAGGACTTGAACTGGACTGTTACCTTGGATGAATTTGATGACGTCACCCCATTAGGAATGAAGCGATTTACTAACATAATTGCCACTCTCAACCCCAATGCTCAGAGAAG
This sequence comes from Platygyra sinensis, assembly GCA_019787425.1. Taxonomy (NCBI): domain Eukaryota; kingdom Metazoa; phylum Cnidaria; class Anthozoa; order Scleractinia; family Merulinidae; genus Platygyra; species Platygyra sinensis. The sequence goes on along the minus strand of JAHPZR010007947.1, from coordinate 7,849 downwards.
GCTCATCTTTGCAGCACATTATGATTCTAAATATTTTCCTGATGATGGGAGTGGACAGTATTTTCTTGCTGCTACTGATTCAGCAATACCTTGCGCCATGCTTATTGAGATTGCCAGAGTAGTCACCCCTCTATTCAGAGCACGAGTACAAGAGCAAGCAAATATGGCCGAGGCTGATGATGATGTAAGTAAATGCAAAAATGAATGTAATGTAGGCTTGGATTGCGTGTTAGGGCCACAGCACAGGTGACAAATGCCAACTTGATGACACAGTCCAGCTGTAGTCATGTGTGAATCTGCGATATCTGTTCCAAAGTCATTTTCCTTCTAAAGCCTGGTGTTAAATTTTTTGGAGTGAAACATGTTAAAATTTAAACAAATTTACCACCAAATTGCTGGGGGAGTGACCTGCCATGGACTAGCATCCCGTCCACAGGGGAAGTAGAGATACTTCTAGCCACTTAATGCTACAGAAACCAGGATAAGCTCTGGCAGCTATGAGCCAGTCATGGCTCCAAGGCTTCACTATATTAAAATTAGTAAATGTTGAGGTCTGTGTGTGTTTTCCTTAATTTATCAAAAGGGCCATCCATTCCCATACATGTATATAGGAAGGACTTAATAAAAACAGTGTTGGACATCCGGTTGTTCAGAGCAAGTACCGGTAAATGATCCTGCCAGGCAAGTAAGTGTTTTTGGACCCGGACATGGCATCTAGACTTGTACATGTATGACTTTACATAAGGCTGGTCTGGTTCCAGTTTTTTATTCACCTTAAAGGGGCTCAGTCACATTATTTTGAATTATTTTTGCCACATACAAAATTACTGCTAAATTGAGGGAAGCCTGAAAATAATACTTTGCAAAGATGAAAAAACACCAAAGAAATAATAATAAACCATAAAGGAACAAAATAAGTCTATTTTTTCCTGTGATATCTTGTCACTGTGGCCATACAGCTGTACGTCGGTATGTGTACGGTGTATACACGCAATGTGATCTATTTTTGTTTTCTACAGCAATCAGATGTGACACTGCAAATGGTGTTCTTTGATGGTGAGGAAGCATTTGTCAAATGGACTCGAAACAGATTCTCTGTATGGGGCTAGACATCTTGCAGAAAAATGGAGCAACACATCTCACCCAAAAGGCTCCAGTACTACAATGTTAGACACCATAGTAAGTATGTTGGTCTTCTTCTATTTGGCTAAGTAGCAAAGTATAGGCTGGACTAGTGGGCTTCAATGTGACTTTTAACAGTCAACTATGAAACTTGATGTTTCATCATATCAGGCCTTCTGATATTATGCGATGGTGCGATTCTGCACAATTGACCTCAAATAGCATACAATCACACCATTCACGAAAAAAAACAGACAAAAGTTTTATTATTTATGGGGATGACTGGGTTGGGAAAAAGTGATCAGGCCATGAAAAATATTTGTTCCACATTGACAGGCTACTAAATTTTTGGAGATCAAAACGACTTCTGAAAAATATGCCCTTCTTTACGGAACATTAGACCAATTCAAAGTTTATATGGTAATCAACGAACGTATGTGCTGCAGTTACACTGTACATGTGTCATCACTTAAGGCTTTTATGACCCTTTTATTTGAAATTTACGAAATTATGAATACTTTTTGAGTAGAAAGGCTTACAGGTCAACAAACGTATTACTGTAGTATGAAAACAATAAGCAAAAGAAACAACTAATTAGTGTCACCTAATCAGCAAATTGTGAGCTTTCAAACTGCAAGTAAACCAGAGTGTTTGGACAACCAGGCTGTTTGGTTTGTTTCTGATTTTTGTTTAATAGCCTATTTCAGAGGCAGATTCATTTCTTTGTTTGTGTTTCAGTATACTACAATGTCACTAGATGCACCACAGCTGATTCAGTTGGCCCATCTATGTAATGAGCAATTTGATTGGGTTGTTAAGGCACAGCTAACATATTGAGCTAATAGAAACAGCTGTATCATTGAACTCTAGTTATCTTCGCCAAGCCTTTGTGTTTGCAGAAGTCATGAAGCGGACTTTTACGGCATTTCTCAGATGTCTGGGGACTTGGTCTAGTTTTAAATCTCAAAAAATTACATGTACCTATTGGTGCAATGCAAATAGTCCATTTCTTTGCTTGGACCAATCAGAACTGAGTATATATCAACAACATCTGAATGAAGTTCCTGGGCTAGTTCTAAATGATTTCTTTATTTAAAACAGAATGCCTTTGTGCTGTTGGATCTCATTGGGGCAGATAATCCAGTGTTTTATAACACTTACAGAGAGACTGATGATTTATTTCAAAGAATGCAGTTCATTGGTATGTGCTTTGTATTTCAGATTATGCTTGCTAGCTCATGTATTATACTGTACATTTTTCATGACATGTTACTGCTAGAGTAGCCATGTTGTTAACCATGTTTACTTATTTTGTGGGCAAGAATTGAATGTTAATTTGTATGTGCACTCTTGATTAGAGCTTGCAATTTGATAAGCAGGAATCAGACTCATGCACAAGTCTCATTATATTTCTATCCTGTTGTTAACTACAGCTTTTTATTACCTGGTAAGTAAGACGGGAGACTGTTGACTGTAATGTTATGTGCATTTTTTTTTATCAGAGGGACGATTGATGAGCCAAGGTCAGCTGTTGAGTGCACGCACACGGCAACAGATTCCTTACATGTATTTTCATCCTGGTCTTATGGATCGAGGATACATGGTGGAAGATGATCACATCCCTTTCCTACATAGAGGTGACTAATTAGTTACAGTTTGTGGTGTATCTTTTAGGGATGCATAGGCATACTGGTGGGGGTCGGGGGGGATGCATCCCAAATTTTAAAAATTCTTGAAATTTTTTGGGTGAAATGTTGATGCTTCAGGCAAAACTGGTTGGGAGAAAACATTCCAAAAGGTAGTCAAGGCCAGGCTTGCGGGTGCCTGACTTTGCCTTGTCAAATGAGGTCAAATGGCATAAGGATCCTGCTATTCTTTTGTTTTTGTGGTGTCTCTGAACGAACCATTTTGAATGGCAACACAGACACAAAGAGCTGTTTTGAAATTTTTTTAGATTTTTTGTACGAGAAAGAATTAACTGTTTTTTTAATAGGTTTCTAGTTTTACTATGCTGTTGCTCAAGGTCACAGAATATGCAAGGTTTTATAAAAAATAACAATTTTTGGAATGATAGCAGTTTCATTAGACATGAGAAATCTGAACGTTTTTGTTTTTAATATGATTAGAGTGCATTTGAACAACACTCATTCTTTCGGGCATTGTGTAATTTTTTTGGGTAAGAAGGTCACTGCCCTCCCAAGCCCAAAGGTGCCCGTACACCTATGCCAAGATTTGATGTAAGTCCATTACAGAGTAGAATTTCTTCTAACTAACAGTAATTGCGTTATGTCAAAAAACAGGGATAAGCTGAAGGTCTGGTGTAGTTACTATGGGAAATGGGTCAAATAATACTTTAATTAGCTACTATTAATAGCTATATTAGCTTAATTTGTTTATACTTTTAAAACAGCTTGGAGTTTTTATCACATTATTGATTAATTTACCTTTGATTTCAGGTGTTAAAATCCTTCATCTGATTCCACTTCCTTTCCCACAGTGTTGGCACAAAGCATGTGACGACAAATTGTCTATAAATCACCATGTCGTCAAAAATTTGTTGAAGATATTCCAAGTATTTGTTGTGGAGTACTTTGGCCTTTCTGTGGTTTAATTAAGTTATATTAGACTTAAGTTTAATCATTGGTTCTGATTCAGATTTACAGAAGAGAAGCACATGGTTGCAACTATATTTTTATTTTTTAATTTATTCTGACCTATACTTTTATATTCATAAATTAAATGTGTTATACATGTATTATCATGATTGACAAATTACTCACTGATTTTTACATGAAAGTTCTGCAGTAATGTTCTAATTTCACTTGTTGTGAATAGTATCTTGTACCTCTATTGTATGACATAATAAGTACACTCAGCTGTGGTCCTTTGCTGTCTGTACTAAACCAGTTTGTTTGTAGAGTCTAACTCAACCCTAATGAGTGCACAAAGAGGGAAGTATGTTCGCTGAAGCCTGTACAAGGCAGAAGTGTTTGCTGTATTTGATTCAATTTGTGCACAAACTTCAGGTTTGCTGTTTAGTGAAACCTGTATCCTGCCACTCACGTATTAACTTTTAAATTATGCTAAATTCAGCCTAAATAATAATTATTATACAATGATTCTTCATAGCACTTGTTCATAATTTACTGCATACATATACAAAGATTTATCTGAACCTGCTGAAAGATGATTGGCTACAAGTTGCTCTCGCAGCTGTAGACAATAGAAGTTCATCTATGGGATGAGTAATTTCTACTGGGTTTGACATGCCAGTCTTCAAGTCTAACAGACAAAAGCTATTAACTCTGGTAGAATTTTAGTTAAGGGAATTAGTTTGCATTGATGGCATAATTCAGTTTATTCACACGGATTCACACAATGTCAATTTACAAGAACAGAAAGAAAAAAAAGGTAAAAAAATCAAAGGAAAAGTAGCTTACATGTGCACTAGGCATTAATTAACAATTAGACTATGAGCCCGAGTTTTCTACAAGCAGATAGTCAACAAGGCGCAGCCGAGTTGACTAGCGCTCGTAGAAAACGAGGGCGAGTAGTCTAATTGTTTTAGTATAAATTTACCGTAGTCTCGTTGCATAAAAAGAAAAAAAAAAGTCAAGTAACGCGTAGAAAAGCACTGTTTTATGTTAGATCAGGTTCAAACGTGATGCGCGATGTGCACTGATGCATAACTGTTGACTATCAGCAGATAGTCAACGGTAATATAGCCAATCAAATTCACGGATTCACAATAGACTACAGTAAATTTATACTATTTTGAAATAGTGCGTAGTGACCAAAGGAGCAGAGCTTTCAAGTTGGCCACTACCACAGTGCTAATAGTGAGAGGTGGTTATTTACAAAATATACATTAGGTAATTAGTTAGGATGGTAAATGCGCTTGGCTGTTTACTGATGAGATCTAAAATGTTTAAGCTCATTAAGACCTAATGACTTTCCTTAGGTTATTAACTTTCTTTAGGCACTGGTAACTAATTAATCTCGATAACATGAAGGAGTGTGGTTATTTACAAAATATACATTAGGTAATTAGTTAGGATGGTAAATGCGCTTGGCTGTTTACTGATGAGATCTAAAATGTTTAAGCTCATTAAGACCTAATGACTTTCCTTAGGTTATTAACTTTCTTTAGGCACTGGTAACTAATTAATCTCGATAACATGAAGGAGTGTACAGGCTGCTTTTGTTAGTTAACCACATTTTAATAACAATGACATTGGAAGAAATCAGTTGTCACTGAAAGACTGTTAATCGAGTTTAAAACTCGGTGTATTAAAGAGAAATTTATATATATGAAATATATATAACTGCATTAAGGGAAGAAATAATTACATAAATTATCTGTCAAATGCAGGGGTCTATAAGGTTCATTTGAGTTAATCAAAAATAAAAAAAAAATTAAGGTACCTTGAATTTTTCCCCTGGAGTCAGGCGATTTTACTTTATTTTATTGCAAAATTGAAAAAAGAGAAAGTTTTAATTTTATAAATTGTGTTATACAGTATCAAAATCAAATCTTAGTTGACTGCAGCAGTTTTTCTCATGAACCGGGGGTTTCCTTGAAGTTTCCAGCAGGAAGGCAAATGGTTTTCAGAAGCAGCCAAAGCTCTTTGAATTGAGTTTCCTGCAGTAGACGGTCAAATTGGGGAGGATGGCAAAATCCTCCTCGCAGTGGCTCAATTTGCTGTCTGTTTTTATAAATATGAGCTAGTTTTCACAACCAGTATGTTAAGTGAAGAAGTGTGCTTAGATCATAAGGTTGCATAGTTCTTAAAATAATGTTGGCTTGCACAGAGTGGTGACATGCTAAAGAGAACAAAAGAATGTGCCAAGTAATTAAGCTAGATGGAGTTAACACATGTAACTTGCAGTCTTAAAAAGGCTTAAGGAAAAATCCCGTTGGTCTGAATTTCTGTGGAATTCCTATGTAGAATTCACTGTTCTCTGAAATGTGGTTGCAATAAAATACACTTTTACATTTTGCACTGACTGTTAATAATAATAATAATAGTAATAATAATAATAATAATAATAATAATAATAATAATAATAATAATAATAATAATAATAATAATAATAATAATAATGGTAACTTTATTTAAGTGTCTAATGTATTTAGCACTGTTGTGCTAATTGGGGACAGTGTAAATTGAAAATTTACACTGTAAACAGTTGTTTTCAGAAGGTCGGCAATTGATCTCTCTTCCACAAACTGTGGCTAATGTTGAGTAATAAATTATGTTGAAGCTCGTGTAGATGTGTTCCTAAAGTTAGCTTCCTTCTTCCTAGGGGGGTGTGTGGGAGGGGGATCCCCTATAAAAGGAGAGGGGTGGTTGTCGTACCTTTTTGGGGATAAAAAGCGGGTTTAGGGTGTTCAGCTTCAAAAGTTCCACAGTGGGGTAGCAGCACCGTTAACCCTTTAAGCCCAAAGGGGCCGCCCTGTGACAAGTAAAATCGTCTGGCGTTAGACAGAGTAAAATCTATGTCACTCTTAGGGTGTAAGAGGTTAAGGATATTGAACCCAAAAAAATATATGACAGAGGTAATGTGATGTTTTAGAATTGATACCTTTTTAAGGGGGAAACATTTCAAGCCACGCTCACGAAACATAATCTTGATAACTTTTTTTTTTTCAAAATTTCTGATGACCACCCCATTCTTTTTCATATGAGAGTCTCCTGGGTTCTTTCTATGGGCAAAGCGACAGAAACAAGGAACTAATTTATGAGGTGAAACTATTGTACTTTTTGAGCTTATTTCCAAGATCCACCACATTCCGTTTCTTGAGGTTACTTTGTCGAGATGTGTTGTCAAAATGAAGTCAATATTAATAAGTCTGCTTTATCTCTCTGAAATACATTCTAAAAACTGATTAGGAAGCTTCTTGCGACTCCGTTTGGCCAGGACTTAAGTTTAAGACGCTTTTAATGTATCCTTAAGCCCTGGCCAAACGGAGTCGCAAGTAGACGCAAGTTGAAAACTTTTGTCTACTTGCGACTCCGTTTGGCCAGGCCCCTCGAGCACTTGCGTTGACTTGCGATGGCTTGCGCTCACTTTGGTCGAGATCAAATTTGCACGCAAGTCAAAGCAAGTTTTTCCGCAGCGTTTGGCCACCCAACCCAAGTTAACGCAAGTTGAGTAACGTGACCTGTTGTTAGCCAATGAAATAGAGGATAGTCTGCCTTGATATGTTTTTTTTTTTTTTGCGACTTGCGTTTACTTGCGAGGAAACTTTCGAGTCCGTTTGGCCACTCAACGCAAGTCTCTATGCAAGTTCAAGTTGCGTCCGCTTGCGACCACTTGCCGGTCCGTTTGGCTAAGGCTCAATTCTCGTGCAGTCAATATAACCTGTATGGTAGGCGTACAAAGTGGAGGGAGTGGTGAAAAAAGAGAAGCGCTGAGCACGATGGGAGGGGAAGGGAGGGAGAGAAACGCCTTCAAAGACGCTATTGTTTTCTCCGTTTTTTAAGTCCATCAGATAAACGTAAAAATTCTAATTGCTCAAAATAACTGAAATACTTAATCGATTGCCCATTCAAGAACTTTAGCGTCCTCTCAATTGCATTCAATATGGCAGATAAATCAATCTGTTGATGTTGTGAGGGGGATCGTAAGTCTGACGCGAGTCTCCTCTGTGATAGGCCTTCATGTACATGTATACTAGTGAATATCATTTTACAACGCTACTTATAATGTTTCCACTATTTCA
>JAHPZR010007946.1:12500-14988 GCA_019787425.1 Platygyra sinensis | reverse complement strand
CGGTGAATAAATCTTTGTATACATAATAACCTACAATCATGGACAAAAGTCTTGGGACAAATTTACATTTGAGGTGCTTTTTCACACGCGCCAAGCAAACAGTCAGGCGCGAATTCATCTACACTTGTTCAGCCTCCTTCCCCCCCCCCCCCCCTCTACAATGTTGGACAAGTGTACACGCTCTATTTCTCCAGACAACATTGTATGGGGGGCGGGGAGGGGGGGGGGGGAAACGCATAACAGTCCTTTTTTTAAAACTCCGTTTTAAAAGCACAAAAAATTAGTGCAATTACACAAGTGTCCCAAGGAATTTTGTCCAGGATTGTCTGATTTTTACGTCTCATGGAAAAATGCACAATTACGATGTTTTTTGGCCCTAAATACATTTAGGGCCCGAGAGTGTGAATATCTGAGTTAAGAAAGGCATTTCTTAGAGCTTTTACCCGGCTTTTCCGTATTTTTTAATGGTTTTGGACCCGCCGGGAAAGGTGTTGATCTCACATGATATAGAAACTTTTGTATGTGATGGCGGTGATAATGGAGTCGCTTGATTTGGATACGTAACGAACTGTTAACATTAATGTACAGTTCTTCAGATCCTTCAATATTTTTAGAAACGACAAATCTGGTATTTAAGCCAATCTTAGTGACCACCTTAACAGTTATTACAGCTTGTTTCAGTGAGTACAAATTATAGTGAGGGCTTTACTCTTCGGGTAGTGACGTCAGCGTTCACTGGTCATCGCGCAGTACTCAGCGGCGAAGAAAGACAGTGTTAATTCAATTTCCTCAAAGTATCGACTAAGAATGCCAGCCAAATATATTTTCAACACGGCAGTTATGGTCCTTTTTGGAAATAAGTTCACAAAAGTCATGTCACAGCACGCTGGCAGTAAATGCAACGGTTCTCACTAAATCCAGTATAGAAGAGTTAACTTTAAAACAATTCTTAACAATGAAAATGAGAACCGTGTTTGCAGAGCTCAAAATTAAGTTTTTCCCAGCAATAAAGGTGTGGAAGATCGATTTCCAAATACAGTTGACTTAACACGTCTTAAATGTGAGCTTTTGGAAATAGTTAGGCAGATTTTAAGGTTTTAAAGTGAGTACCGTGGCTGAGAACCGTTGAGTTATGCAAATAAGAAGGGACCAACTCATTGCGCATGACATCAAAAAATGTCACACAATGTCATTTCGGAAACAAATAAAGGGAAATGACTCCCAAAGGCTGGAAACAACTTTCAAATGCTTTGTTAGGTACCTTTTGGGTGAAAGTAGTGTTTGCGATGCACGCTCACTGCCTGCATGCATCACATATTCATGATACAGTTGACTTCGAGATTTGACATTTCCGCGCGATTTCCAGGAGCGAAGACCTTCTGTTTTTCTTAAAAACCAAGGCTTTTGCTCGCTGTTCGACAGAAATTCTTGTCTTTACACAATGATTTATAATGCCCGTTGCTGCTTTTAGCGTTAACCATGTTTGTCCCTTCAAATACCGCACGCGCCATTCTGAGATAGAACCCGTAAAATTCCGATTTACACCTCGCGTGGAGAAAAATTAAAAAAGAAAACAAAATGCGTTAATAAACCACGAAATAGTTCAGAAACAGTCATTGTATAACGATCTATTCACAGAGTCTAGAAAAAACACATTTAGAATGTAGAAAACCACTGAAAAATGACATTTTATTTCTTAACTTAAATTCAGACAATCATGGACAAAAGTCTTGGGACAAATTTACATTTGAGGTGCTTTTTCACACGCGCCAAGCAAACAGTCAGGCGCGAATTCATCTACACTTGTTCAGCTCCTTCCCCCCCCCCCCCCCCCCTCTACAATGTTGGACAAGTGTACACGCTCTATTTCTCCAGACAACATTGTATGGGGGGCGGGGAGAGGGGGGGGGGGAAACGCATAACAGTCCTTTTTTTAAAACTCCGTTTTAAAAGCACAAAAAATTAGTGCAATTACACAAGTGTCCCAAGGAATTTTGTCCAGGATTGTAGACTACGAGTAGTCATTCGTTTGCTTAGTCCGTCATGTGTGACCGGAAAAAGAAACTAGCCGCGCGAATTTTTTTTCTCGCGGTTTTCTGATAAAAACCGAGAAGTATCAATTTGGCATCATGGGTACATGAATGCTCTTAGCATTTATTTTCATGGCAACATTTCGACATTTACGTAAAGAGGTCTATTTCGTGTCGAGATATTTTGGCTGAGTTTGCACGTCCGTAGAAAAAGGAATTTCCAATCACTCGGTCTATTCGCGTACACGAATTGAAAAGAGCAAGTAACACGTCCCTGTTAATAATTCCATTCACCCTTGTTGAATGAGGAAACCAACTCGGGTACATTTTAATAATCATCTCATGTCCAAGGGCTCCAGGAACAAATGGCAAAAATTCTTAATTACCACTAAGTGAACCAATCAGACGACTAGAAATGCATTATCTGAGATATAGAATTTCTAGCCTGCGTAGCTGGC
>JAHPZR010007946.1:0-7500 GCA_019787425.1 Platygyra sinensis | reverse complement strand
GCTTGTGTTAATGTTTCATCTGCCACACAGAGAACTAAGAAAACAATGCTGACCAGAAACAGCTCTGTTCAATATAATTATCTAGAAGTCAAAAAGAAGGAAAGCCTGTGTATAGCTGCACACCTGGAAAGGGAAAATTCTACTGGGGCAACAGCCTTACACTAGGAAAGTGGCTGTACATGAGCTATTAAACTAAAAACTCAATTTACTAGGTATTCTACTAAAGTTCATCATGTTTCGGGCCACTGAACTCTTCAAAGGAAATAACCCCATCCTTATCTTTGTCTTCGTGTTCAAATATTTCAGATAAAATAGTTTCATGGTTAGATTCATCACCATTTGTTAATCCTTGCTGTTCCTTCAAATACTCTTTGACTTCTTCTATACTTAGTTCATTGTTTTTATCTTTGTCGATCATGCCAAACACATTTGGTGCAGATGGTGAACCATCTTCATCCTCCCCAGCTCTAATTTCCATAAGCTCAACATCAAACAAAAGATTGGCTCCTGGAGGGATAACGTCACCAGCTCCACGATCTCCATAACCTGAACACAGTTTGAAAGTAAAGAAATCATTAACATGTACTGTTAGGGGTTCCAGCAATAATTTGAAAGAAGCTAAGGAAAGAGTATCAACCCTGAATAAGATAATCAGAGTATTATCAAATGAGAATAAAACTAGCAGTCTCCTCTGATCACTCACAAAAACTATATGAGTGAGAAAAACAAGTGAAAGGCAAAATGTAAAACAGAAACAAAAGCAAACGAACAAAAGATCGGATAATGAGCTACTTATCAAAGCACTTGACAAGAAAGATTAAAAGTAGTGCCAATCAAAATTTTGATGTAACAAACACCATTCTCAGATTAAGGTCATTAATGTCAATGTCATGTAAGAGTTGAGTTTGAAATGCATTGCATTCTAATCATTAACAAATAACTTTGCTCAGATCAAGTCACACTGTATCTTGAGTGGTTTTAGTTCTTTTATGAAAAACATTTCATCTAATAAGCAGTTGAGTTTATTTCACCACTTTTTTAGGATGGAGAAATTCTCTGTATGGATGTAATAAAAAAATTTCTCTGTATAGATGGTTTTTTTAACACTCAAAAGGCATGGACTCCTCAGAGACCTTTTCTGGCAAACTGCTTAATCCAGAGATCCTATATCAAATACTTTCATATTTAGATTTCATGTCCGTCAACAGTAGTCATGCTTTGGCAATAATATAGACCCTTTGCATAAATGGCGGCTTAATTTGAATAACAATACTTGGTACATCCTTAGCCTCACATTCATGTTTCAAGACAAAGGAAATTTCACATGAATGTGAAGCTAAGGATGTATCAAGTATTGTTCTTCAAATTTAGGCGCCATTTATGCAAAGGGTCTATTGCTCCTCAGTTTCTTTAGTTTTGTTGTACATCATCTTCTTTCTGGTTTGCCCATTATTGTTGACCGCTGGCCTAATATGTATGTGCCTAAAATATGACTGTAATACCATTGTTATCCCGCAAAGCTCCAGTTTACAAACTGTGAATGCTAGGGGCTCTGTTATTTCATTAGCTGGTGGCTCTTTGAGTTGACATATCCCTCTGAGAAGGTGTGACATGTTTATAATATTCAGTTGATCGTTTTGGTGTTAACGGCTTCTGCCGCCTTAGGAAAACAAAAAAAAAACATAATAACATCAAAAATTTCTACCTTTCACAACCCTTTTCTTATAACTAGTTTGTGGGAATTTCCTTCAAAACAGCATGCATATGAATATTTTTCTGGAGCGCACCTGTGAAAGGTTTGGAGTAACCTTAACTTCAAGGCCTCACATTCATCAATAAAGTGTGTTGGCTTGTTAGCCCTATTCAACCATAGTTTAGTAGGCTTTGTTTGAAACAAAAAAAAACACCACCAATAAAACAAAGCAAAAAATGCAGGGGTATAAACCTCAACCTTGTCCAATAATTCCAACTTCCTTCTCAGGATCTCTCATGTTATCACCCCCCCCCCCCCCCCAACACCCTCCCCCTCCCCTGGAGCAAGTGAGGAGAGACGCTGGTTGGGTCTGGTCAGGTATCTCCCAGAATCTGGGAGCTGATAATTAAATTATTGAAGGAATGAGTGCAGGATATGTTGTCACCAAAATAAACCAGGAACGATATGATGTTCTGTGGCAATGCCCAGCAAATATATTCTCCAAACACAGTTAGGAAAACTTATCCATCATCTGATAGTGGAAATCCAAGTTGCCGTAGGTTGCGTGGTTCAGTTAAAGAGGTTCAGTCGTGGTATTTTGAGTTATTTTGAGCATTGACAAAATTACCATTAAATTGAAGAAATAATACTACTTTGATAGTGTTCTCAGCGATTTTGACTTGGATTCAGACAGTGATGAACCCAGCGAAAAGACACAAGAGTTTCCACCCATTCCAAGAAATAGCAATGGCAAAAAACAACAGCATAGAAAACCAAGCCCAAACAAACTCTGGCGGACAGTTTTCCCCACAGCAAGAGCAGAACATTTTCAAATTCGAAGGGAAACAATATGGTTTCAATGAAAAAGTGGATTGCTCCAGACCTCCCCAGCAATGAAATGCATTATATTTTACTTTATTTTTGAAGCAACTACTCATCTTTACCTCAGAATAAATTAAAACCATGTCTATTGTGTACGTCTTGTGAACGGCTATTAAATAATTCAAGAGTATTCAGGGCCTTGATCACTGAAAGCCAAAGTCACTTCGAAAGGAGTGAAAGGGTGAAAACATTTATTGAAGTATCACTGCACCGTCAGAACCCTGAACTTTGTAGTGTGCGAAGGATACCGGAAATAGAAGAACTTCTCATGATCAGCATTTCGCTGCTGTTACTAATAAACTGAATTTATCCTTGACCAAAAGCAGGCTGGAAAAAAAATATCATTTTCATTGTGTTGATAATAAATCAGTGTACATGACTTCAACAGTTTATTGTGCACTTGCTGTTCTCTTTAGATTTTCAGTATCTCAGAGACTCACAACCTTCCTTTCCTTCATGCTTGTTTTTTGAGGGGCACTTTGACATGTTATTAGACGAAATGAAAATTATAAGTAGAGTGGAGGTATTCGACTCTGTTACAGCATATTTTTAGAGGTGATAGGTCCACTGTTAACTGCACGTCGCTTTGCAGAGTTTGACACCTCTGCAGTTTGCCATGCCATGTTTATAATTTGTTTGGGCTGATTTCTATTGCAAGATTGTATGTTTTAAGGCTCTTAGTATTGGCTCTTTAGGGAAAAAGATTAAAATATTCTGTGAACATATAATTGTTTACTTGCATTATAATTTGTGATGCCGTGCCGCGCTATTTGATTAGAACTGTTGGAAGCACAACTTGTGTTGCACTAATATCATATTTATCTTTGTCCAGCTTTTCATCAGAGACTGCTGTAGCTTAACTTCAACAAAGCTGCATGTTTATCAAGAGACATTCTTTGTTTTTGCATCAATTTGATTGAAGGCATTCAAAGGAGAAACAACTACTACTACAGGGTGAATTTGCACTGCTCAACGTCCAAAGTTGAAATATAACTGACTTTCTATGTATCCAGTGGTTAAGACGGCAACAACATCAAGACTACAGTAAATTACCTCGAAACAGACTTGACAGATAAACATTGGAATAGATACTATTTGAAATTTCAGCCTGAAGGCTAAGTACTGTTAAAGATTGCAGGTAATGGCGGCTGCAGCGCAATACAGTCAACTCCCCGCTAATGGACACTCTCGTAAGCGGACAGCTCTACTTACGGACGGCTTTTTAAATCCCCGTTTTTACCTCTCAGTCAAACTTTCTATTTACACATTCCCGTAAACGGACACTCTCTCGATATGCGGACGCGGACACTTTTGAAAATGAAAATTGGATTTTTCTTTTGTTTACGCTCTCTCGTAAGCGGACACACCATGTACGTAATTGACTCTTGGCAATGAAATTTGTCTTTAATTTGCAATAAATCAACAAAAATATGACCTTTAACAGAGCAACAGAACAGCGGGGATCGCTTTTTACAAATTTCAATTTGTCCGAGGCAAAGCAAGCTGTCCGTTCGTTGCTATTTTTGTCTGCGCAATAAAACACAATTAACACCCGCTAATTAACTCTCCCGTAAGCGGACATCCACCCTATTTTTCTTTGGTGTCCGCTTACGGGAATAATTCTCGTAAGCGGACAGCTCTACTAACGGACACGTTTTTCAATTCCCGAGGGTGTCCGCTTACGAGAGAGTTGACTGTACTTTAAAACACAACAAATTGCTGATAACAGAGGACCCCTCCCTGATGTTTTCAATTGTCAAAGTGACATGTGATCAGACCCAACCAGGGTCTCTCCTTGCTCGCTCTAGGGGGCGGTATGATGAGAGACCCTGGGAACAAGGCTGCAATTATACATTACTTATTTACTTCTTTATGCATAAGTTTGAATATGGATACCCTAATGCAAGTTCTGAAGAACGGTGTTCAAATTTTCAATGAAATTAATGATTCATGTAGTTTTCAGCATTAGTACATTTCCTGGCGAACAAATAAATGCAACAGAGTCTTCATTTAGGTCGTATGACAAAACACTGGATGACTGGAACAGTCAGGGTCTAAAAGTGACCAAAAGTCAAATAAAAGAACTCTTTGTTTCGCCAGCCAATAATAGTTCTCTGTTTGATGCATATGCATACATTTTAAAATCTCTGAGCTTAGTTTTTTTTACATAATTCTGTGACTTCGGAAATGAAAGCGGATGTTGTTTCCTTTTCAATGAAGTCTTGGGCCACAGGACTGCAATCAGTTGGAAAGGGGTGAAAATAGGCAAGGGATGTAGCAACTGCTCCGCGTTCCGACACTCACCTAATAACTAAGAAGCTAACAAGAAACAAATGAGTCCTTACCCAGGTGTGCGGGAACCCTGAGTTTTCTTTTCTCTCCAACGCACATGTCCTTCAGTCCTTGCTCCCAGCCTTGGATTACCATGCCTTTTCCCATTGTAAAATCAAAAGTATGCCCGCGATTGTGACTGGAATCGAACACCGAGCCATCCCTTTCGAGACGTCCTGTGTAATGCATCGCAAGGAAATCTCCGTCTTTCGATTTTCGCTGGCATTTTTCCTCTGGTGGCTTATATTCGACCTTGATCGTTACTTTCTCTTCTTCCCACTGCTCAGGTTAAATATGATAGCAAAAAACCACGAAAACTCCAACCAACGATCCATGATCAACCAGAGACAAAGATAGTATGTGCAAAACGTGTCCCCTGAATAATTGACGGTTCACATTCTCGTCCCCAGGTCATCCCCGGGCTCTTTCAAGGAGGTTTTTCAATTGCAAATAAATAAATAAAAACATAAACAGACATAACCAAACTTAAACAGAAAATAAAAAAAAACAGCAAAATTAATGGCAGGAAAAATGTGCAGCTGAAATAGCCTATCGGGTCATCTTCAGTAAGTTTAAATTGTACTTTTTTTTGAAAAACTGCTGGTCATGATAGATTGTTTCCAATGTCACGCAAAAAATATATATCGTTGTAAACCATTCAGAAGAAATTGTGATGTTATAGAAAATAAATAAAGAAAAAACGTTAGCCTGTACGTTTTCCTAAATTAAAGCCTTAAAATGTTTCGCAGAAATTTACAGAGCCCAGCATGGAAACACCATGTTGGTATACACCAATATGGCGCAAACATCTTACTTTGGCTATCTAGACGACATTCGCTTATCCTTACTGAACATACAATCATTTATATAAGCAGACTTCCTATTCTCTAACTTCTAAAAAGTCTAAAGATCACTGCGTTCGACGAAGTGGAACGCAAGCCTAATTTGTTGCGTGACTATGCAGAGTTAGTTGCCCTGTGTAAGTTGTAGTCTGGAAAACCCACATTCCTGTAAGGACACAAAAATGGCCACCCCGCTTAATTTTTGCAGGGGCATGTCACAGCATAGTTATTAAATATGGTCACGGCCAGTAAACTGGTACCGTAAGTGAGACATATAACGAACATGTGAGCACGTGAGCAGGCAATGTAGACTTTGGGCTTTCTTTCAATGTGCTCTCGATCTCAGAGGTAGTGTTGGATTCTTTCGTCGTGGAAGTTTGAGGCTGAGTAGTATTATATTCAATAGTCCATTCCAGTATGATGTTATTTAAACGTTCGTTCGGGCTCACGATGAGCTTGTTTATTGGATTTAGTTCAAATTGCGACAGAAAAGGTCAGTAGTATCCGGTCGAATATTATTTGGAATCAGTGGAAGAGTACTCTGAAGGAAAGATCCATAAGCGTGAACCTGAAACCAGGGAACGGAAATGGAAATACTGTGTACTTTGTTTATCAGGCCAGGGGAAATACTCGAATTAGTTTCACGGAGTTTGTTTACGCGATGAACGAGCACGCGATTGCAAATGTTTACTCAGTTGTATTTGTGCTTCCTGCTTAGAATGTTCGTAAAAAAATATACTTTTACAAATTAGCTTTTGCGCTTAATTATTACAAGTCAATGTGACAATATTTAGTACGAAATTTGAAAGCTGATGTAAATTTCTTAGTCCTATTAAACTTGTGAGTCTACGCTACGGAAACTGCCGCCGTCACGCAACGCAGTCTTCAATCAGACTGGCATGGACTTTGTCACTGAAATATCTTTCTGTAAAACCCCGGTTGTTGTAGTCTCCTTCGCAGCCGTTATCAGGGTCGTCACGCAACGCTTCTCCCCCAGTGGGTTGATGAAACAAGACGTCTTATAGCCGTTTCCGTGGGATGCCGCGTTAGTCTGTATGTGACCCTATTTGCAAAAACCCGGCATAAGAGATAAGTCAAAAATGCATTGAACGTTTTTCAACCCCCGTTGGAAACGCTTTCCAACGCGCTGTCGTATTATTATTTTGGAATGCGTTGGCATTATGTTTCCTAATGCGTTGGCAACGTTCGACAACGCGTTGAACTCATTGCAAACTTCAGATCGTTTTCATTGTCACGCAATAAAAAATAAATCGAAAACCATCCAGTGCAAAACGTTAAGAAAGTCTTATGTTATCGAAGATAAAAAAGATAAACCCACTGATGCCTGCATGAAATTGCCTGCGAGTCACCCCTAATTGCCTGGCGTTTTTTTTTTAATATTTCAGAGCGAGCGAAAGCAATCTGCCGAATCTGGAGACAAGAAATCAATTAATTTCTTCGCCGCGTGACGAAATATCACGGCGCTGCGAAAGAAAGATGAAAGTTGTAAATTTAAAAGGACGACAAAAACAAGCCAATTATTTTGAGATTAGTCGTATTTCAACTATGTTAAGTTAGTGACCATCTAGTTCTTTTCTTGGCAGTTCTGTAGTAGCTGAATAACACTCCAAAAAAACATTTGAACGAAGCGAATAAACTAAACTACGGTAATAAACAAACCGCGCTGGTGGTCGCCGTAAATTAAATATGCAGAAATCCAGCGTGCGAGATACTGTTGACTTTTAAACCTAA
>JAHPZR010007945.1:37500-43569 GCA_019787425.1 Platygyra sinensis | reverse complement strand
GTTTTAAAGTTAAATGACGATTTCGAGGGTGATATCAATGATATTGTGTGAGCTGCTTCATCCGTTGTAATTTAACCAGTACAACGGGTTATTTTGAGCAGACCTTTCTCTAGCCTCCTACGCAGACATTCTTTGGGCTCGTCACGCAATCTCCTCCCCTACGAACGTCTGCTGAAACGACCGGGCACATTCCTTACCCTTTGTTTAAAAAGATCAGCCGGAAAACACGTGGAGATCACCGAAGAGCCAATCGGCGCTTGGTTATTGTTCAATAGAAAGCCAATCATAAGCTGTGACTAGAACAACCCCCAAGAGGGTGATTAATTTTCCCGCGTTTGTACATGTTATTTTGAACTAAGTCGAACAATGGCATTCACTACTTTCACAATACCATAATGCACCTCTTTAATCCCCCCAAACATTTTGCATACTCATTGTTTGCAATTTCTCCTGGGACATGAACATGTCCCAAGAGTAATCTAAAACAATGCCTATGCAAACTTTTGGGGGGTAAAAGAGGTGTATTATGGGATTTGTGCAAGTAGAGAATATACAATACGCAACACAGTCAACAGACGTGCGCATAAAGAGTTAAATTAAATCCTGTGGTACTAGAACTATCAAAAGAGAAAGAAACCTATACATCGAGCTCCAGAAACATAAGCTCGATCAGATAATGCAAGAAAAACATGAAAAATTTCTCTAGACAAGCGTGTAGCTTTCTCGAAGTAAAGCTAAGGAGTCTCCGAATAAAAACGTACGAGGGCAAATATGATACCCGTAACAAGAATGTACTTGCAAACAGTTCTAATCATAGCCGGGCCCGGCGTCACAATTTAGAATGCAAGTTAGCAACACATTCACAGTAAACGCCATATTTTGTTCCTCGGGAGCACATACTTCGAGACTTAAAGGGCATTTGACACCCTTCTGCGCATGTGCAGCAATTTGATTTCTCATCCGACGGAACAGTTTTCAAAGTTGTTATTTGTGAGAAAAATCCCCCTTCATCGACCTTGTGAGGCGTATGAAAATAGTAATACCGATATTGAAGAACTGTTTAGTCATCCATGAAAGATTTAAAAGTCGTATTCTGTGTTTTGAGTTGAATGCCGTCGAGAAATACAATGTCCTCGAGAGGGTTTTCGAAGCGGCTAGAGACGAAAGCTACTTTCACCTCGTAGCCGTCTTGTTCGAAAAAAAAAAAGAAAAAAACGAAGAAAAGATGCAAGTGCAAGGACGAAAATCGGAAACTTTGTATATATAGCTGCAGATATGCATGCAAGTTGGAAGAAAGTAAAGCGTATGTGCTTGTAATCAACGGACACGGCCTTCACACAACATAAACATAAATATTCTTTACAAACAAAAGGCCAAAAGCCGGCGGATAAAGGGATGTTCGAAAGGCACGTGCAACTCTAAGCTGACCCGCGGCGAATTCGTGGCGCTCGTGAAAGTATTACAGTTTCTATTGGTTTAAAAAAATGGGGTCAACCAAGCCCGCACATGCGCTTTATCGTGACAATGGCCCTTTAAAAAACATATCTTGCAATAGAAATGAGCCAAAACAATACACTAACACATGGCAAATTATAGAGGTGTCAAACTCGACGAAGCAACGCGCAGATAACAGCGGAAATCATGCAGACCTATGACGTCTTAAAATTTACCGGCAGCACGATCTAACGGCTCTAGTTTTCTTTTTATAACACAATACGAAATTCCCTTCATAAACAAGAGTGAAGCGACAAAAGGTCGAAAGACCGAAAAAATAAACGGCAAATGCACAGATGCCACGAACCGTAGGAGTCGTGTTTGGCCTGTCTATTTTATTTACTATCATAGCTCTTGCCTCTCTGTCAGCAATATCGCTCAGGCTAAAAGCAGGAATACCGAGTTTCTGGAGACTTTCCACTTGGTCTTTCATCAAATTCACAAGAGAAATGACCACAACAACATGCCCTGTGCTGTTGCGTGTCACGTCGAAAACCAAAGGCAAAACTTGATAAATAAGCGACTTTCCGTACCCAGTCGTTAGATTAACGAAGACGTCCACCTTTTTCTTCACAAAGTATTCCATAGCTTCTCGCTGAAAAGGATTCAAATCGACGATTTTGAAAGTCTCGAAAACCCGTTGGAAGGCCATGCATATATCCGTATGCATATGTTCGTTGCCTTGATCGGGCAGTGCGCTGTGATTGGTCTAATTAAACAACCCATTCGTTTCAGGAGACGTTCGTGGGGGAGGAAGATTGCGTGACGAGCCCAAAGAATGTCTGCGTAGGAGGCTAACCTTTCTCAGATCAGATTTGTCATATGACTTCAAACACCACGTTCGAATCGAATGGGATTGAGAATGGGTCGAAAGGTCAAATGGAATGGTTCATTTCGATCGGACCGGTCCAACCGAGAAAAGTGGTCCACCTCGAAAGGTGGACTGATTTTTTCGAAACTTTTCCGGTTGGACCGAACCGATCCATTCAGTTTTAGACCGAAATTTCCGGAAATATTGATTGAATGGATCGCGCCCCGGAGGTCCGAAAACTAGAACCCAGTTCCATCACTAGAAGATGCATGGAACGCCTGGAGGTTTCATTTTGTTTACGAAAGGAAAGACGCGTTTTTCGTCGCTGTTTTGGCTGAATAACTTCTTCAAAATGATCGATCTCTTAGCTATGTTTTCTTCTGAAGATG
Source organism: Platygyra sinensis (assembly GCA_019787425.1). NCBI lineage: Eukaryota > Metazoa > Cnidaria > Anthozoa > Scleractinia > Merulinidae > Platygyra > Platygyra sinensis. Next base: position 40,875 of record JAHPZR010007945.1, on the reverse strand, counting down.
GTAAGCAGTTGCCTTCTCTCTTATATGTAGCAATTTTCTAGTTTTATGCGGAAAATGCCCCAAGGATGCGGATGATGCGGAACTGGGCGAATTATGCGGATCCGCACTACCGCATCCTGTCAGATGTTATAAATAATTTATGACCTACCTCTTTTGTCCCTGTTTCAGACCTGCCTTATAATTACTGAGTTACCTACTTTAGACTGATCTTAAGGACATTGTGAAGGTCTGAAGGGCTTTTGTCCGAGTTTTGTTGGTGGTCTTATATATAACTGAATGATGAAAAAGGAGTTTCTAAAACACATACCCATTTCAAAAATGACCAAAATGAATACCCTATTTATGACTAAAACGGCTGAAAATCATACCCTTTGGGGCCGTATACACCCACATAGGAACACATACCCCAACGTGAAAATTGCTTTAAGCCGAAATGTTTTTTGCCAGGCGAGGTCGACTAGCGGAACAAATTATCACAAAAATTAATCTTACTTTTAGTGTTCAGTGCGCCGTTTTGATTAAAATATCAATGATATATTACTAGTAATAGTTCTCACTAAAGTTGCCCCTGCTTTCTTTTATTTCTGCTGATTGAAAACAGTAATGTTGAACGTTATTGTATGAACTAAAATTTTATATTTTTTCGTAAAATATATCACTCAAACTGTTCAAGTAACTTAGGCATCTTACCATAAATATGATCCAAAGAACCACTGAGTTACTACTAAACCAACACATTCCGTTGAAGTCATTGTATCACATGATAATCTTTACTTATACTCTGACAAGTGCATTTTGGAAAAAACAATCAGACCACTCTGTTGTTCTAGTTTGATACTGAAACAAACCATTTGTCTTGATATACGAGCAAACGTATCTCGAAAGCAGAACAAAAGTCGAGAATTTTTTCCGAGATGTAAACAGAAGTATCGCGTTACAGTCGCCATATATGCAAATTAGAGTAAAGCTGTTTGCCCTCAACGAAAACGACGCAAAACATTTACATTTACATCTGGATCCCTGCTAGTCACCCAGCTGTCACATGGCTCTGTGCCTCGTAAGATTACTCGGTAAAAATAAGCGATCCAAATAAACGAGATGCCAAAGGTAAAACTGACGATCAGAAGGGTATTTAACTATTGTTGCAACTGAACCACACAGGCCTCGAATTTCTGGTACTTCAGAATTTCTACGATACCCTCTGAACTGTTTTTCTCCCAACATCCATCTTCAGGATCTCTTCAGAATCTTGGCCAGTTGAGCGAATTTTGATTGCGCTAAAATCATACGTAATGCAGGCCGTATTGACCTTGCAATGCCGCTCGACGATGGCGAAACCCGACCCGATTACCCGAGACCACCGTGCGCACCTAGTTTCATCAAATCGGGATTGATTCGCATACTACACCAATATTTCACACATTCTTTATACGTACACGCGGAGGAGACTATAATGCCGCCTCGGGTTTGGCCTCGGCAAAACCCTGCGGGGGCAATAACGGTCCTGAAAGATGTGCATAGGAGTCCATAGCGTAACACTAATTGTACAATATGTAGTTAGGTAAGTCTGCATACGAGCCAAATGGCCTCTCAGGCCGGAGCTTATCCTGGATTCTGTAGCATGAAGCGACTAGCAATATTTTTACTCCCCCCTGGATGGTATATTAGTCCATGGCAGGGTATATTTGTCATTTGTACTCATTTGGCAGTGTGAGAGTAATGTCTTGACTATGCGCGATCCGATGTCGAGCGCACTAACCATGAGGTCATCGCACCTCCCACATTATGTCACTTTCAATCATTTCAGAACTGACTTTGTCTCAAACATGACTTATTTTGCAAAGAGAGCTCATCCGAAGCTCATAAAAATCATAAAAAAACATACAAATTAACTGCCAGACTAATCTCCGCTTTGACTGTTTACTGACTAACATTATTTCAAACAGTTTACTGACTAAATGGCTTACTTTTAGCTGTTTACTGACTAGGGCTATACCCCACTGACACCCTCTTATTAGTTAATTTCTGTTTTAATATATTTTTGTAATTCGGCTATTAAGGCATGGCCTGCCTAGATTAGCCTTTGCTAAATGCGGGCATGCCCTTTTTTGTAAAATTTAATTCGAAATTAATAAAATGTAAGTGTATATCCGCTAAGAAACAAACAAGTTTATTTTTTGTTATTATTGCGTTCGACAAAACGCAGTTCTAATCGGGTAAAATAGGGAAAATCGACTTTTCCTGTATGTATCTGGGGACACCAATTTGGCCCCCCAAAAATTTATTGAGGGGCGAATGACTTCATCTCCCTGTTTGTCCATGTGCTTTCTTTAGAGTGTTGTGCAATATTGCGGACTTTCGAGCGTCGAGGCAGCTGATTGTGGGCCTCTTTCTTGAGCGGCTCGGAAGCTTTTCGGGCCCGCAAAATTATTTTTAGTTAATCTGTTTCTGAAAACAGAAAATTGTATTCGCCTGAAACGTCTTGAATGATGAGAACTTCTGGTCATACTATGAAGATGTAAACAAAACAGTTATGTAATTATAAGGTTTTTGATTTTCCTACGGCTCTTCGGGGGCGAAAACTAATACTGGAAAAGGCTTGGCCTCAGCTGTACCAAACCCAAACCTACTATTTAATTGTTATATAAATAAGCCCCAGGTATCTAGTTTTTTTCTTATCACCTACCACTTCAACAGAGATTGAGAATATAATTATGTCCCTAGATTCAATCAAGGCTTGTGTCCCGATTAGAATTTCAACCTCCCTTCTTAAAGTGCCCCTGTGATCAAAAAAATCACTCCTTTTCTTCTTGAGATTCTGAAAGTGTGTCTGCTTAACACTTGACTGGCAAAATTCTGACCTTTCATTTTTATCCAAAGGCTGTTTACTTTGAGTGTAAGTTTTGGATTTCACGATCCGCCATTACTCACGTTGAAACCTGACCGATTTGACCTCCCAGTGCTTTTCACTTCAAAAATCAGAGATCGCGAGGAAGGTATTGTCATTTAATCATTTTACACATGGTTTTCATTCCTTACATGGGTCTGAGTTAACATATTTTTGGAAATTGTGTCAAGCAAGACGGCAACAACTCACATTTTTCAATCAGGCGTGAGAAATTGGCCCGCAAGCGTGAGCCGGCGTGAGATCGAAGTTTTCAACCCGCAGGGGTGAGACTCACGCCTAAGGCGTGAGAGTTGGCAGGTATAAGTGCTGCGTATAATTTCAGGGGAGATCATCGCGCGCGCAGTAAAAAAAATGGCGGCTTTTCCTTTACGGCTGGACCTCGCCATAGAGGTAAATCGTCATTTTCTCGAAAACGAGTACAGTGACCTATCAATTTTTTTCTTTTGTTTTAAATTGAGTAATAAATT
>JAHPZR010007945.1:15000-30000 GCA_019787425.1 Platygyra sinensis | reverse complement strand
TATTGCACAACACTCTAAAGAAAGCACATGGACAAACAGGGAGATGAAGTCATTCGCCCCTCAATAAATTTTTGGGGGGCCAAATTGGTGTCCCCAGATACATACAGGAAAAGTCGATTTTCCCTATTTTACCCGATTAGAACTGCGTTTTGTCGAACGCAATAATAACAAAAAATAAACTTGTTTGTTTCTTAGCGGATATACACTTACATTTTATTAATTTCGAATTAAATTTTACAAAAAAGGGCATGCCCGCATTTAGCAAAGGCTAATCTAGGCAGGCCATGCCTTAATAGCCGAATTACAAAAATATATTAAAAACAGAAATTAACTAATAAGAGGGTGTCAGTGGGGTATAGCCCTAGTCAGTAAACAGCTAAAAGTAAGCCATTTAGTCAGTAAACTGTTTGAAATAATGTTAGTCAGTAAACAGTCAAAGCGGAGATTAGTCTGGCAGTTAATTTGTATGTTTTTTTATGATTTTTATGAGCTTCGGATGAGCTCTCTTTGCAAAATAAGTCATGTTTGAGACAAAGTCAGTTCTGAAATGATTGAAAGTGACATAATGTGGGAGGTGCGATGACCTCATGGTTAGTGCGCTCGACATCGGATCGCGCATAGTCAAGACATTACTCTCACACTGCCAAATGAGTACAAATGACAAATATACCCTGCCATGGACTAATATACCATCCAGGGGGAGTAAAAATATTGCTAGTCGCTTCATGCTACAGAATCCAGGATAAGCTCCGGCCTGAGAGGCCATTTGGCTCGTATGCAGACTTACCTAACTACATATTGTACAATTAGTGTTACGCTATGGACTCCTATGCACATCTTTCAGGACCGTTATTGCCCCCGCAGGGTTTTCGCCCAGAGGAGGCATTATAGTCTCCCCCACGTGTACGTATAAAGAATGTGTGAAATATTGGTGTAGTATGCAAATCAATCCCGATTTGATGAAACTAGGTGCGCACGGTGGTCTCGGGTAATCGGGTCGGGTTTCGCCATCAGTGAGCGGCATTTCAAGGTCAACACGGCCTGCATTACATATGATTTTAGCGCAATCAATAAATTCGCTCCAACTGCCAAGATTCTAAGAGATCCCGAAGATGGATGTTGGGAGAAAAACAGTTCAGAGGGTATCATAAGAAATACTGAAGTATACCAGAAATTCGAGGCCAGTGTGGTTCAGTTCCAACAATAGCTAAATACCCTTCTGATCGTCAGTTTACCTTTGGCATCTCATTTATTTGGATTGCTTATTTTTACTGAGTAATATTATGTGGCACAGAGCCCATGTGACAGCTGGGTGACTAGCAGGGATCCAAATGTAAATGTAAATGTTTTGCGTCGTTTTCGTTGAGGGCAAACAGCTTTACTCTAATTTGCATATATGGCGACTGTAACGCGATACTTCTGTTTACATCTCGAAAAAAATTCTCGACTTTTGTTCTGCTTTCGAGATACGTTTGCTCGTATATCAAGACAAATGGTTTGTTTCAGTATCAAACTAGAACAACAGAGTGGTCTGATTGTCTTTTCCAAAAATCGTCAGAGTATAAGTAAAAAATATCATGTGATACAATGACTTCAACGGAATGTGTTGGTTTAGTAGTAACTCAGTTGATTCTTTGGATCATATTTATGGTAAGATGCCTAAGTTACTTGAACAGTTTGAGTGATATAGTTTACAAAAAATATAAAATTTTAGTTCATACAATAACATTCAACATTACTGTTTTCAATCAGCAGAAATAAAAGAAAGCAGGGGCAATTTTAGTGAGAACTATTACTAGTAATATATCATTGATATTTTAATCAAAACGGCGCACTGAACACTAAAAGTAAGATTAATTTTTGTGATAATTTGTTCCGCTAGTCGACCTCGCCTGGCAAAAAACATTTCGGCTTAAAGCAATTTTCACGTTGGGGTATGTGTTCCTATGTGGGTGTATACGGCCCCAAAGGGTATGATTTTCAGCCGTTTTAGTCATAAATAGGGTATTCATTTTGGTCATTTTTTGAAATGGGTATGTGTTTTAGAAACTCCTTTTTCATCATTCAGTTATATATAAGACCACCAACAAAACTCGGACAAAAGCCCTTCAGACCTTCACAATGTCCTTAAGATCAGTCTAAAGTAGGTAACTCAGTAATTATAAGGCAGGTCTGAAACAGGGACAAAAGAGGTAGGTCATAAATTATTTATAACATCTGACAGGATGCGGTAGTGCGGATCCGCATAATTCGCCCAGTTCCGCATCATCCGCATCCTTGGGGCATTTTCCGCATAAAACTAGAAAATTGCTACATATAAGAGAGAAGGCAACTGCTTACCATCTTCAGAAGAAAACATAGCTAAGAGATCGATCATTTTGAAGAAGTTATTCAGCCAAAACAGCGACGAAAAACGCGTCTTTCCTTTCGTAAACAAAATGAAACCTCCAGGCGTTCCATGCATCTTCTAGTGATGGAACTGGGTTCTAGTTTTCGGACCTCCGGGGCGCGATCCATTCAATCAATATTTCCGGAAATTTCGGTCTAAAACTGAATGGATCGGTTCGGTCCAACCGGAAAAGTTTCGAAAAAATCAGTCCACCTTTCGAGGTGGACCACTTTTCTCGGTTGGACCGGTCCGATCGAAATGAACCATTCCATTTGACCTTTCGACCCATTCTCAATCCCATTCGATTCGAACGTGGTGTTTGAAGTCATATGACAAATCTGATCTGAGAAAGGTTAGCCTCCTACGCAGACATTCTTTGGGCTCGTCACGCAATCTTCCTCCCCCACGAACGTCTCCTGAAACGAATGGGTTGTTTAATTAGACCAATCACAGCGCACTGCCCGATCAAGGCAACGAACATATGCATACGGATATATGCATGGCCTTCCAACGGGTTTTCGAGACTTTCAAAATCGTCGATTTGAATCCTTTTCAGCGAGAAGCTATGGAATACTTTGTGAAGAAAAAGGTGGACGTCTTCGTTAATCTAACGACTGGGTACGGAAAGTCGCTTATTTATCAAGTTTTGCCTTTGGTTTTCGACGTGACACGCAACAGCACAGGGCATGTTGTTGTGGTCATTTCTCTTGTGAATTTGATGAAAGACCAAGTGGAAAGTCTCCAGAAACTCGGTATTCCTGCTTTTAGCCTGAGCGATATTGCTGACAGAGAGGCAAGAGCTATGATAGTAAATAAAATAGACAGGCCAAACACGACTCCTACGGTTCGTGGCATCTGTGCATTTGCCGTTTATTTTTTCGGTCTTTCGACCTTTTGTCGCTTCACTCTTGTTTATGAAGGGAATTTCGTATTGTGTTATAAAAAGAAAACTAGAGCCGTTAGATCGTGCTGCCGGTAAATTTTAAGACGTCATAGGTCTGCATGATTTCCGCTGTTATCTGCGCGTTGCTTCGTCGAGTTTGACACCTCTATAATTTGCCATGTGTTAGTGTATTGTTTTGGCTCATTTCTATTGCAAGATATGTTTTTAAAGGGCCATTGTCACGATAAAGCGCATGTGCGGGCTTGATTGACCCCATTTTTTTAAACCAATAGAAACCGTAATACTTTCACGAGCGCCACGAATTCGCCGCGGGTCAGCTTAGAGTTGCACGTGCCTTTCGAACATCTCTTTATCCGCCGGCTTTTGGCCTTTTGTTTGTAAAGAATATTTATCATGTTTATGTTGTGTGAAGGCCGTGTCCGTTGATTACAAGCACATACGCTTTACTTTCTTCCAACTTGCATGCATATCTGCAGCTATATATACAAAGTTTCCGATTTTCGTCCTTGCACTTGCATCTTTTCTTCGTTTTTTTCTTTTTTTTTTCGAACAAGACGGCTACGAGGTGAAAGTAGCTTTCGTCTCTAGCCGCTTCGAAAACCCTCTCGAGGACATTGTATTTCTCGACGGCATTCAACTCAAAACACAAAATACGACTTTTAAATCTTTCATGGATGACTAAACAGTTCTTCAATATCGGTATTACTATTTTCATACGCCTCACAAGGTCGATGGAGGAGGATTTTTCTCACAAATAACAACTTTGAAAACTGTTCCGTCGGATGAGAAATCAAATTGCTGCACATGCGCAGAAGGGTGTCAAATGCCCTTTAAGTCTCGAAGTATGTGCTCCCGAGGAACAAAATATGGCGTTTACTGTGAATGTGTTGCTAACTTGCATTCTAAATTGTGACGCCGGGCCCGGCTATGATTAGAACTGTTTGCAAGTACATTCTTGTTACGGGTATCATATTTGCCCTCGTACGTTTTTATTCGGAGACTCCTTAGCTTTACTTCGAGAAAGCTACACGCTTGTCTAGAGAAATTTTTCATGTTTTTCTTGCATTATCTGATCGAGCTTATGTTTCTGGAGCTCGATGTATAGGTTTCTTTCTCTTTTGATAGTTCTAGTACCACAGGATTTAATTTAACTCTTTATGCGCACGTCTGTTGACTGTGTTGCGTATTGTATATTCTCTACTTGCACAAATCCCATAATACACCTCTTTTACCCCCCAAAAGTTTGCATAGGCATTGTTTTAGATTACTCTTGGGACATGTTCATGTCCCAGGAGAAATTGCAAACAATGAGTATGCAAAAATGTTTGGGGGGATTAAAGAGGTGCATTATGGTATTGTGAAAGTAGTGAATGCCATTGTTCGACTTAGTTCAAAATAACATGTACAAACGCGGGAAAATTAATCACCCTCTTGGGGGTTGTTCTAGTCACAGCTTATGATTGGCTTTCTATTGAACAATAACCAAGCGCCGATTGGCTCTTCGGTGATCTCCACGTGTTTTCCGGCTGATCTTTTTAAACAAAGGGTAAGGAATGTGCCCGGTCGTTTCAGCAGACGTTCGTAGGGGAGGAGATTGCGTGACGAGCCCAAAGAATGTCTGCGTAGGAGGCTAGAGAAAGGTCTGCTCAAAATAACCCGTTGTACTGGTTAAATTACAACGGATGAAGCAGCTCACACAATATCATTGATATCACCCTCGAAATCGTCATTTAACTTTAAAACGAGCAACAGTGATCACTATTTGTGCTAGGTAATCGCTCATTAGTCTGGCTTTCCGTCATGGTTTTTGGTTTCTTGTATCGCGTGGTGCTTGTAAGAGAAATCGTGTTCCATCGGCTCGCAGAATGTGTTTAAGAAGACTCAAACGGTAAGAATCAGCCTTAGTACCCTTTACGAATTATTGTAAGTGCTTTTCGTAGCAATTGTTCTAGTAATTAAGTTTGTTTATTTTCATTTTTTCATCACCCAGATTGTTATCTCGGGTAACCTGCATTCTTCACTCGCTACCTGTGAATAAACATCGTTTTGTTATTTCTTGAAACTCTTCTGGGTAAAGTTACTTTGAAGCAGCGACAACTATTATTAACCTGACCAAAAATTCTATACTCTATTTACAGGCCATCTGATAGGGTGTGGAAAAACATGGAAAATTATGCGGAAATTTTCGGGCAATATTATGCGGAAGAAAGTGACGATTATGCGGAAAAGACGCCAGATTATACACCGAATGCAAATATGGCGGACCACTCGGTCGTCGCCCGGGACGAGTCGAATGAAAGCGAGGCTAGTTGGGCTTTGATGTTTTGTTTTAAAATGCTTCCCGGCCAGAAAACTCTTGCTTTGTGGTCGACCTGTTGTTTTTTTTCGCTGTGCCTACGAGTTGCTGTGTTTCTGAATGCGACGAGAGGGGATAGAAATCTTCCACCGTTCACCTATAAGAGAAAATAGTGGGTCAATGCAATTCGTTGAGACGGAGAAAAGGAGTCAGTCACGATCGCCGCGGGGACTAGAGTTTGTTTGCTACGTTTCAGGATAGATCTCCGAAAAATCGTTTAAATGACGAGCTTATGTGGTGTCTGGTGGTGTTCCAACACGGTTCTCATGGCCAATATCCTCCCCAAGGTAAAGAAAAGGTCTCCTTGAATGATATCCTCTGTCTCAAAGGAAGAAGTTATTTGCGTTCGCGTCCACTCGCATGATTGCATATGCACGGAATCGCACGAAGTAAATATAAATACTACGGTGCAATAACCAAGCGAATGAACTTCAACTGCCCCGTTACTGAAACCAGTGAAAGCATTGAGCCAAATGACAACAACTTAGAGCTAAATGCGATCGCTTACACATTTTCTAAGATCGATTCCAACCTGAACTTAAACAGTTCCTTCGGCGAATGTGAACTCCTTGCCTCCGTCTCTTTGGTTTTCCCTCAGAGGCGAACGAGAAAACTGAAAAAAAGAACATCTTCTCTGCTGTGGAAGATTCCACTCTGTTGTGGCATTCAGGAACACAAAAACGCGTAGGGAGGGCGAAACAAATCGACTACGAAGCAAGACTTTTCTGGAAAAGCATTGTCAAAACAAAACATCGAAGCCCAACTAGCCTCGCTTTCATTCGACTCGTCCCGGGCGACGACCGAGTGGTCCGCCATATTTGCATTCGGTGTATGGGGAAATTTGTAAGATTAATAAAGTTGTTCCCTTGGCTTTTTCCAACGTATAAAATACGCGTTAACGTCTTACCGAGAATTCCAGTTCTTAATTTCATGTTTGACCTTTTGCTGCCGTTCATGGACAGGTATTTCTTCGTTCAACGCAGTTTTCCATAGTTAAAGTTGTTGAGTTTGTCCAAAGCTTAGTAACCAGGCATTAAATCGGACGAGGAAAACTAGACACCGGGGGCGCAATCCATTGAACCAAAATTTCCGGGCTTAGGTTTGAAAATTCCTTGGTGTCGAATGGATCGCGACAGGTCCGAACGGTCTCGTTCCATTCCACTTGCAAAACGAGTTTTGCGCTCATTTAGAACGAAGGATGTTGGTTATACGGTTGCAATTCTTGGCTTTCAGTTTGGACTCTGATGTCGTTGTCCCGTCCTGTTTCTACGTAGTAATCAGCCTTGCTGATTATTGTTACATGAAAATTGGGCCATATATATTAACTGTGTAGTGATATAATGGTTTGACACTGACTATTTTTTTGATGTTTCGTTCAAGACGTTTCGGCTGGTGCTTACCCTTCATCAGTTGAAATATAATGTTAGTACGCGTGATTCAAATAACAGCCCGTGAAGCCTGGTTTTTAGTACAGAATCCGCAATCCGGAAATGACCACATCGCCATCCCAGAGGTCTACAAATCTCTGGCTTGCGCATAAGTCTCACGCTACGTTTTCAAGAAACTTCACGCGTTTTTCCTCAGCGCGCGCTTGACGGGCTGTTATTTGAATCATATATAGTAGTAGAACCGCGTAGCACCCGTGATATAGAAATAATGCTATTTAAATTAATTGTTAAGGTGCCGGTAGTAGGCAATACTGCCGATACCCTGGGTTACTACCCTTTTAAAGGAAATTTGGGAGTCCCCACGGACCAAAGAAAATTTGGCCCCAGTGGGGTTTGAACCGGAGGTCGTGGGTTCAAACCCCACTGGGGCCAAATTTTCTTTGGTCCGTGGGGACTCCCAAATTTCCTTTAAAAGGGTAGTAACCCAGGGGGATTTGGTGTATCGGCAGTATTGCCTACTACCGGCACCTTAACAATTAATTTAAATAGCATTATTTGTTATTTGAATCACGCGTGCTAACATTATATTTCAACTGATGAAGGCTTAAGCACCAGCCGAAACGTCTTGAACGAAACATCAAAAAAATAGTCAGTGTCAAACCATTATCTCACTATGTTAGCTCCTGACTACCACTACTATATTTTTAAACATATTAACTGCGTGTCCGCCTGATTAACGGGGTAGGTCTCAACTGGGTGATATCTGATCTGATCAGTGTCACAATTGCACTTCGAAATGACTGTTCTTTAGTAAACATCCTGAACGCAGATGTATATTGTTTTTTTGTTTTGTTTTTTTTTTTAAATGAAACTTCAAACAGTACATACAATGTTAATTAGGCGTCTAATAATAGACATAGTAAACAGAAAATAAATTAGGATGGTTACGATTGAGGAAGATTAAAACGGATTTATAGGAAGGATATTGGTAAACTTTTAAGATGCGCTCTTCGTACATTACGTCGCACCTTCAAACCTTTTAGAGCCTAATGATCCATTTTTAACGAAAAAAAAAACATTGTTAACCGTTACCGCTCAGTTTACTGCAAGTCCTACCAGAACTTTCGAGGAGTAGCGGTCTCTCCATGTCCCACTGTTCCTGAGTATAAATGGCATAATTTTGGCAGTCAACTGCTCCCGTGGCTGACCTCACCAAACGAAACAATTTAAGCTCGAAGCAAGTTACTCCGAGCTATCTCGCTTTCTCTTTCACGCCGAGAAAACTCTCAACGTGGCTTTGAAATTATTTAAGCTGTTTAACTCATCACGAAAAGAAATTCTGGATCGCAACGTTCGATAACTTGCGAGTTTCGATAGAAACTAATAACAGCACCATGTTTGATCATGTTTGAGAAGTCCGTCAGTTCTTGCAAAGCGGAGAGAGAAGCCTGGGACTGGTAACTAAAACGCAGGCAGAACGCAGGCTCTGAGCATGTCACGAAATGAGATGAGAGGGAACAAGGCAAGTCATGCCATCTCCAACAAGACAAGGAGCACACAGCGAAATAGTGGGTACAAAAAGTCTCCAGAAGTGTTAGACGAGGTCAAAGTAAACTAAAATTTACATTTGTATCTAAACAATTTCGCTATTTATCCTAGAAAGTCTGCACCCTTTGGTCATTAAGTACCGCATACGCTAAAAAGTCGATCCGTTCATTTAAATGCATTTATACGTTAGTCAGTTAATATTTTGTTGTTTTACAGTTACGACAACCAAAAAACGTCTTTATACGCTTACAGTTATCCCCATTGACACCATCTTATAAAGCGGAACGAAAAGAGACAGTATTGAATAACAACAGGAAAAAACCGAAACATTGATCTCATTTAAAATATTAAGGGCACAGCTACTGTTAATGAAAATAGTCGGGACAGATCAGGAGAAGTATTACCAGAACCTTACATTTTGTATAATCTCAGATAAATTAATATAAGAGTCTTTGTCGAAGTGTTTAAAATGTCGTGAACCTAATATGTTGAATAAAATTTGTTTGAGTTTTCTTTTAAATGCATTTTTTTGGAACGATTTCTTAATGCTTGAGGTATTGCATTCCACAGTTTTACTCCTATTCGAGAGAAGGAATTCGCTTAAATAGATAGCCATCAGGATCAATTATTCTGCATGATGTCAAAACACGTGAGCTGGAATAGGTTACTTACGTGGGACTATCCCCTTGAAATCTTTGTCGCCAAGTCTTTGTCCTGGAACTCTCGAGGGACCAAATTGCACTTGAACGTCATGGATAGCACAAGCCTCAGCAAGTGATACGTAGAACGTCCCCCACCCTAAGACAATGTAAATAATGATATTGCAGATTCTCCACGTTAGTATTTCAGGCCGCTAAATCGACTAAGGGCGCCGCCTAGTTAGCTCAGTGTGTAGAGTGCCAGAAGGCTGTACGGGAGGTTGAGGGTTCGAGCCCTAGACCGGACCAACACTCACGGTCTTAGAATAACTGAAGAAGAATGTGCTATTCTTGTAATTACATCTGTAGATGCGGTTGGACGTTCAATTCCCTAGGATATGGATTGTAAACCGCAAGCCCCGTCCCTGCATCTGAATGCCTTGAACTTATCGCAAAGAGCATGGAGTTCCCAGTGTTGTGATCTGGCCTTGTCTTACGGGTTGGTGCTTTACGTAGGGTTAACCTCATTGCACCTTTTCCCCTTGGACAGAATTGTCCAATTGTCAAAGAAAAATTGCTAAATTATGCTACAAAGAAATTCGGTTTTCAATTTCCGCGAATGTTCAATTAGCTTTGAGATGCGGGCAAAGTGATATTTGGAACTACCCAATAGAAGAAACTACTTTATTGTAATCTATTTCTCTCAGCCAGCAGTATTTTGAAAGAAAATTTAGCATTTAGCAATTTAGATCAGAATACCAGCGCAATGAACTGTAAAGTTATTACAATACACATTTCTGTTACTAAATTAATGAGACACTGCTGCTGTACAGTTTAATATGTTACAGCCACGCCCCCCATAGGGGGAGGGGCAAATCTAACCGTACCACCGAGGGTAATTGGCTCCTCAGCCACACTAGAAGGAAATTAATATGGGTAACAACGTTGCACCTCCCCCCTTTTTGCTGGGTAGAGGCAGGAAAACAGAAACAAAACACTGATTCTAGTGGCAAAACATGGGTGGCAGGGAAGGCAGAGCCTATCTCCCCTAGAGTAGCGGCGTCTCTAGGGGAACCTATGCTAGGGGGTAACATAGGTTGGACCAGAAGAGGGGTGCCCTTCTGGGAGGACAATAGGTCAGATGGTACGATGGCACCATCCTGGAGAGATCCGGACCTATTACCAAGGGTGGCAATAGCACTTACTGTGGGGCAAAGTGCAGCCTAGGTTGCACTTCCCTGCCACGATTGTGTGAGCCCACTGCTAGCCTGAGAGGGGGAGGGGGTGAACACAATCACCCCACAGTAAAGAAAAATAAAGCAGACCTCCATAGTAGTAGGAGGTTTGCCATCCGCAGTGAAATAAAAGAAAGCATGGGTTATGATGACTGATACTGCATTGATTCACTAAGTTATAAAACCATAGATAATGTAGTTAACCTAAATGATTGACCCTTTCGGCCCTGTGGTGTAAGCGGCATGAAACTAATGAGTATGCTACATTGCAGTCATTAAAGGAAAAAAAAAAAAAAAAAGAATGGTTCCATGACAACAGACAGTGAATATGGCCTGTTGGGAAGCAAAAGTTTCAAGGGACTAGTGCTGGGAAAAGGGGAAAGCTAGTGGGGAGAATTTGCATGTTGATAGTAGGGCTGAAAGGGTCTCTTCAGATCTTATAGTAGACTTAAATTACATTAGAGATATCCGTGGCTAATTTCTTAGGGACATCTAATAGTGTTTTTTTGAGGAGTTCTGATGTAGCGTTCATAACAGTCTGAGCTCCAGCGGCCCAATACCTTGATAAGCCACGAAGGCACACCTGCTGCGGCTGCGGTAGTAGCTGCACCAATCCGGAAACTGTGTGTGAAATAGTGATCGGCAGTGAGGCCACAACTTTGCAGTGCAGAACGAAGCTCCTTCGTCAGGGAGGCACGGGAGAGCCACTTGCCGTTGGCGAAGGTAAACAAAGGGCCTGTAGCAGCTGGTTTACATTGTAGCAGGTAGTCCCTCATAGCCATCACAGAACAGATCGAGGTGGTGGACCTTGCTATAGTTAAGGTACAGCCTTTGCGAAAGGGGTCGGTTTTAGATTGCTTAATGGAAACAAGCATGTGGTTGGGGGATTCAATGTTAGGGATAAAGGTAATATCTCTTAGACAAAGATGGACTGTAGGGTCAAAGCTACTGCTATTACAAGTAAATTCACTTGCACGTAGAAAACCAAAGAATGCTAGGGTGAAGGCGGCCCACAGCATGATGTGGTCCACATGGAAACTTTGGGGAGGCTGGAAATAATTGTAAATTGAATCCAAAATTTGAATAGTTATGGGATAGCGATTTAATTTGGGAGGCGTTTGGGATCGTTTAATGCCAGTGAGGACCTTTTGCAGGCGATACATTTTGGATAATTTTAATGGGAAGTTATGTTGCCTATGGAGATCTTGAACTGCAAACAGGTAAAGTTTGATTGTGGTGTAGCATATGGTTTTGGCCAGGTGGGCAGCAAAATAAATTAAGGTTATTTCGGATGCAGGGAGAAGAGGGGAGGAGGGACCGATTATACCTTGCAGGAGGCAAAAGGTAATAAAATGATTCTGACCGACACCATATGCTCGATGGGTATTAGAGGCAAGCGAGGCACCAAAGTAGTGGTAGACGGATGCTGTTAAATGGCCATTGCTGATGGAGGGATGATACAAGGAGTGGGTGAGGCATTGGGAGCCAGGGAGTGGAAGCGGTCCATCTGAAAACGGGACAGAGAATCAGCTATAGAGTTGTCCAGCCCTGGGATATGTTTGGCGGTGAAGGTAAAGTTATGGACTAGGGTCAAAATGGTAATGGAGCGAACCAGATCCATGATCCGGGAGGACTTGGAACGTTTAGAATTAATGATGGTGACAACGGGTAGGTTGTCACACCAGAAACAAATACGTTTGCCCGACCAGTGGGGACCCCAGAGAAAGCATGCAATATAAATAGCGAAAAGTTCCTGCCAGTCAATACTGATCCCAGTAACAGGGTTAAGGGAGTGCTGTGGGAGCCAGTGGCTTTGAAACCATTGTCCATTAAGGTACCCACCATAACCAAGAGACCCGGAGGCATCAGTAAATAACTGGAGATCTGGGGAGGAGAGAACAGTGTCCCCCAAGAAGAAGCTAACCCCATTCCAGTGTTCAAGAAAGGACAGCCACATGGAAACATCCTTGCGGAATTCTGTATTAAGTTTGATGTGCCATCTAGAGTTAGAAATGCCCTTAGTTAAACTAATGATGCGCTGCAGAAAGGCTCGGCCTGGGACCACAACCCTACAGGCAAACTGAAGGGTGCCAATCAGGGACTGAAGGTCTTTCAGGGTAGCAGATTTCTTATGGGACCACTTATGCAAGGCCTCTTTGGTCCTGGTTAGCTTGTCCAGTGGGAGCGAGCTTCCATGTTGTTGGAATCTAGTAGAACGCCCATAAACTCCAGGGATGTGCTGGGAGGGAAGGTTTTACCCGGGGCAACAGGGATATCAAGCTCTGTAAACAGACAGAGGATGTTACAGAGAGCTGTGAGACAGTCGGACCGTGGGGGCTTGGTAACAAAAAAGAAGTCCGATCCAGGATATGGATGACATAAGGAATACCCAGTTTGGTCTTAATAACCCATTCAAGCATGCAGGAAAATTGGTCAAAGAGGTAAGGAGCGCTCCGTAAGCCGAAGGGGAGAACGGTGTCGAAGTAGTACATGCCCTGCCATTTCATGCCTAAGAGTTCCCAGTCTAATGGGTGGACGGGGATGTTGCGGAAGGCAGACTTGATGTCTAGCTTAGACATAAAACACCCCTGACCAAGGTTCTGGATGATCGAGATGGCATTATCTACTGTAATATAATGCAAGGAATAATCACTGGGGCTGATATGGGCATTGACACTTGTGGAGTGATGTTTGGGATATGAAAGGTGGAAAATTGTACGCCAATCAGAGGAGTGTTTCTTTGGAACCACCCCAATGGGATAGACCTGTAGGTTGGGAAAGGGAGGGGAGAGGAAAGGGCCAGCTGTATGGCCCAATTGCACCTCTTTTAGAATATTTTTGCTGATTATGGAAGGGTTATCCCTGGCAGACAGGAGGTTAGAATATTCTTTGGGGGACCGTGGACCTTGAAAACCAATTCTAAACCCTTGAGTGAGACCAGTAAGGAGATTGTCTACGAGAGCACGGTCAGGATGATCGTGCAGGTAAGAGGAAAGAAGAGGGATATTAATAGGAGTGGAGGGGGACAACTTTGACAAGTAATTAGGTACGACTTCGGGAGGAATGGCTAGAGCGGCTAACTGACTTTGGCTGGGTTCCTGAGTTGGACAGATCATGGTGGTCCTTTCCAGAGTGGGCTCCGGAGCATCCAGGTTTGTTGCACTGATGTCTGTAGGGGCAGGGGGTGCGGGCACAGGGGACCCCTTTGTTGAAATTGTAGCACAGGTCAGCATGGTTTGGGCCGGGAGTGTCCTTGGACCTGGGAGAGAGGGGGCAAGCATCTGTAAAGTGGTCACTACTGCTACAGGACTTACAAAGGATGCACTTTGGTAACCCTGTAAACGTATCCAAGTAAAGCTGGACATCCCGCTCCCCCCATTTCTTTGAGAGGTTGTGGGAGGCCCGGCGCCTAAATTCTACGTCATAGACGTACCAAGCCATACCCGGGAATTTTTTCGCTGATTCGCGGATCAGCTGCTGATAGGAGATTAAGTCAACCCCGCGGGAAGGGTAGGAATACAGAATGACAGAGGAATATATGGCGAAAGCATCAAGCCAACGATCGATGCTAGTGATTTTGGGGCGTTGGGCAGGGGATGGGAGTGGGATAGTAAGGCCATCGTTCCCCACCTGTAGCTTTAAGTTAGAATTAACGCGATCGCGTAAGAGGGAGGAAAAAGGGAGAAGGCTAGCAAGGTCCACGTACTCACCGTTCGTGATGGCCGCTATCTGGCTGTTGGAAAGGTGGCTGGCCACCGACGGAAGTCTGTAGTTCCTGTGGATGGAAGCGACATCTTCCGGATTGCCAAGGTCCAGAGCAGCGTGTCCGCCATCTTGTCCGCCATTGAAAGGCCGCGCAGGAGGAAGAGTGGGGACGACCGACGGCTCGTGGACTGGAACGAGACTTGGAGCGCCTGTCAGTGTTGGCTGAGTTGTGGAGGCTTGAGCCGGTTCTATTTCAGGCGGGACGACCGGTTCACTAGTAGAACTAGAGTTTAAGGTGGCCAGTTTGGCTTCCACTATGGAGGCTATCATCGCCGCTAACTGGTCAGGAACCTGCGGCGCAGTAGTCGTAGCCGGAGTGTCGCTGTCTTGGAGGCGAGTGATCAACACGCGACGAGGACCGGTTTGGTTTAGCTGGCGTTGAGACAGCATAAAGCGGAGAGTCTCCGTGGGCATGGCCGTGTAGTTAACAGTCATATTTTGGGCCGACATTTGCGATGGTCCGGCGCCAGCGGCTGAACTACCGAGTCCGGTTAGGTTGGCAGCGGTTTGAGAACGGTGGCTGCGAGATTTGCGTGGTTTAGGCATCGAAGCGGAGAGCAAGAAAGCAGAGAACAGCCTAGCTTGAATAATAGCTTACAACTGAGACAGGGTCAGAAGACAATGGGATTATTAACTGGGGATTGAAGGAGTTGGGAGCGAGTATAGCATGCCAAAATCACATGAGAGCATGGTGGAAAAATACTGGGAGCTTTGTCGTATGATTACCCATGTGGTAAACGGATACTTTACATTAGACATTGACCTAAGGCTATTGCA
>JAHPZR010007945.1:7500-12500 GCA_019787425.1 Platygyra sinensis | reverse complement strand
ACAGCTAATAAAGCAACAGCTTCTCACTACAGAGGATGAGCACGGTGTCCTTGAGTTTGCACTGAAGACTGTTTTACCTTCTCTAAATGTCAATCTCAGTGGTGACAACCTGTTGTTTTACTATCTGTTACTTCTCATGAAGTAAAGTTCAATTTGTAATAAGAAAGTTCTAAATCTGGAAAAGCAAAATACGATTGCGTTGGAAACAGCAACGTCCGAAAACGATGACTTTTCAACCAAATTTTTCAGATAAATTCGCAAAGTTTGGCAGCTTAACTTGACTTAAGGGTTAAAAAAGTATAATGGGTTAAAGTCAGCAGAGGCATTCCCCTTCCCCAGCCCCGGAATAAATAGCATCTGTGAAAAAAGGCAAAAACTACCGCCTGACCTTGGAAAATTTGCATGAATTCAGTAGGTGTGGGGTACAATGAAGCGCTATTTAAATTCGTATCCAAAGGTGGTGAGTTATCCACGAAGGCAGACTGCAGCTCCTGCGAAAGAATAGCAGATATTACTGACATTGCAAACTATTTTTGTTTTGATAGGCACGCGCAAGCCTTTAAACGCAAAAATCTGCTAAACTGTATTGCCAGAACATCGATCCAGGTTGTTTACCATTTACTCGGAAAAACCGGTTGGTCTACAGTTGTAGTAAATGGGACGCGTCGAATCTTAAATGGAAATTTTCAAGGGGATGCGCTCGTTCCATTTCCAATACATTTTCCCGCAAGATAGGACCAGAGACGATCCAAGCCAAAAGACCTGGAACTAGTGAAAACAAGCAAATGGAACGTACATTTTCCATTCGGAAGTTTCGTTTTGGTCTACCATTGAAGAAATCCCGTTTTCCGGAGAAAATTACCGTTCGGGGAGACAAAATTAATCTTTCCATTTACATTGCATCCGAAACTTTCCAGATTTTTTGGGTAAAAGGTAAACAACCCCAGACTGACTGGACATAATCAATCAGGAGATGATGGGCTAAGAAAGGGTGTGAGGCTTTTTCGATATTTCGATTGGTTGCTTAGGAAATTCCTTTTAAAGTTAAACAATAGAAAATTTTCTGACTACAGTTACTCAATAGGACGTCACAAGAAAAATATTTCGATTTTTGCAAAAGCCTCAGACGCTTTGGTGCGCTTATATTTGACGAAGATTTTGGCTAAAAACATCCGATAAATCCACATACCCTATTAATTCATTTGAATAGAGGTAATTCACGTAAAAATAAACCTTGAGTTTTCGGCCTCAAAAGAAATTCACAGCTTTGGCACCTCATCGAAGCGGTTGTCAACGTGACCATGCCGCCAACCAATGAAACGCAGCTTTGAATCCCTAGCGGGCAACACTAACGGGAAAGAATGTACAATGTTTACATTTACAGTAGATCTTTATATTTTACATCGAGAGTAGCGAAGTCTACCGTGAATGCTCAGCAGCTTATAAACCGAATCAGGAGATAAATGATAAGGAAGGAAAAGGGGAAAAAAGAGGAATTATAGCGGAATAGCCTTTTACAAGCCTACTCGGCGAGCCGAGTCGAGTGCGGACATTTCCGCAGTTTTTTTGAAAAACTAAACTCGTAATTCTTCAGCCTTTTTCTTTTACTAAAATACGGAAACACACTCTTCGAAGCACAGGAAAGGAGTATTTGGAGAAGCTGCGATTGAATTCGTCGGTAATTTAATTTCGGTGCACTCAACTTCTGTGTCAGAAGAAGCTAGAGCAGAACATCGACGAAACATTCCCTTGCAACTTGCGCTTGCGTTCAAATGTGGGAATGCGAAGACAGTGCAAAACCGCCTAGTCTAACACTTGAGAGACGAAATCAATCAACAATGCGATAAATTGGAAGACGTAAGGGAAATACAAATGAAGCATATACGACGCCGCGGATAAGATAAGTTGCCGCGAATATTGTTACTGCTCGACTCCAAGCAAAAAGGTTGACACATATTTTAATCGGCTTATCACATAGGCTCGATTACCAGCCGCGGTGACCAGACACGAGAGAGCGGCGGAAATCGAGCCTACTTATCACAGTTTGCGGCTCATTGACTCGTTTTAAAGATTGACGATTTTGGGTCACTCGTTCTCTTTTTAAGTTTTAAAAAGGTTTTTTTTTTTGGAAAATTCAGATAAAGTTGAAGTCTTGATTTAGTGTTAAAAAAAAAATGATTTTGGACAATTTAGGCCTTTGAAGGTCTTCAGTAACCCTAAGTATTTGGTGAGTGCGTTTTACTCCATCAACAAATTATGAACAGTTTCTATCTTGTCCAGGCATTAACTATAGCAGATATGGCATCGTCCATTCTGAAAGGCTTGAGGTTATTAATTATGGCATCGACCGTTTACGAAAACGGAAATTAACGACAGCGGCGGCCACGACGGAGGAGTGCAAGATGGCGGCCATATTTTAAACAATAACTCGGCAGAGACATGCAGCCTTGATTACCTGTTTTGGGCAATTAACACCTTTCAGAAGAAGGTATCCACTGACCAGTATCACGTGACCACATTTCGCGCTCAAGTTTAAAGCTCATCTAGATCCCCTGTTTTTCGAAGTTCACTGCTGTGCTACTGCTGGTTTTCGATTGCATCGCGGGTGTCGGGTTATTTTGCTGTAATCAGGGCCGAGTTGTTCGGAGGCCGGTTACCTCCAACTCACGAATAAAAGTTAACTGAAGTAGTTTTTCACTGCTTTTTTGTGTATTTAAAGTTAGAAAACTCAAATCCAAATTCTCACTCATCCTGAGTTACCTTAATCGGGCTTTGAACAACCCGGTCCAGGAGCTTTGCTTTTTGGCTTGGTTAAATCTATATACTGGTTTCTTTTTTATGGTTTCTCACATAGAAACCATAAATTTATAACCCATCCAGTCCCGTACTGAGGAATTTTCCAAAAAAAAAAACCTTTTTAAAACTTAAAAAGAGAACGAGTGACCCAAAATCGTCAATCTTTAAAACGAGTCAATGAGCCGCAAACTGTGATAAGTAGGCTCGATTTCCGCCGCTCTCTCGTGTCTGGTCACCGCGGCTGGTAATCGAGCCTATGTGATAAGCCGATTAAAATATGTGTCAACCTTTTTGCTTGGAGTCGAGCAGTAACAATATTCGCGGCAACTTATCTTATCCGCGGCGTCGTATATGCTTCATTTGTATTTCCCTTACGTCTTCCAATTTATCGCATTGTTGATTGATTTCGTCTCTCAAGTGTTAGACTAGGCGGTTTTGCACTGTCTTCGCATTCCCACATTTGAACGCAAGCGCAAGTTGCAAGGGAATGTTTCGTCGATGTTCTGCTCTAGCTTCTTCTGACACAGAAGTTGAGTGCACCGAAATTAAATTACCGACGAATTCAATCGCAGCTTCTCCAAATACTCCTTTCCTGTGCTTCGAAGAGTGTGTTTCCGTATTTTAGTAAAAGAAAAAGGCTGAAGAATTACGAGTTTAGTTTTTCAAAAAAACTGCGGAAATGTCCGCACTCGACTCGGCTCGCCGAGTAGGCTTGTAAAAGGCTATTCCGCTATAATTCCTCTTTTTTCCCCTTTTCCTTCCTTATCATTTATCTCCTGATTCGGTTTATAAGCTGCTGAGCATTCACGGTAGACTTCGCTACTCTCGATGTAAAATATAAAGATCTACTGTAAATGTAAACATTGTACATTCTTTCCCGTTAGTGTTGCCCGCTAGGGATTCAAAGCTGCGTTTCATTGGTTGGCGGCATGGTCACGTTGACAACCGCTTCGATGAGGTGCCAAAGCTGTGAATTTCTTTTGAGGCCGAAAACTCAAGGTTTATTTTTACGTGAATTACCTCTATTCAAATGAATTAATAGGGTATGTGGATTTATCGGATGTTTTTAGCCAAAATCTTCGTCAAATATAAGCGCACCAAAGCGTCTGAGGCTTTTGCAAAAATCGAAATATTTTTCTTGTGACGTCCTATTGAGTAACTGTAGTCAGAAAATTTTCTATTGTTTAACTTTAAAAGGAATTTCCTAAGCAACCAATCGAAATATCGAAAAAGCCTCACACCCTTTCTTAGCCCATCATCTCCTGATTGATTATGTCCAGTCAGTCTGGGGTTGTTTACCTTTTACCCAAAAAATCTGGAAAGTTTCGGATGCAATGTAAATGGAAAGATTAATTTTGTCTCCCCGAACGGTAATTTTCTCCGGAAAACGGGATTTCTTCAATGGTAGACCAAAACGAAACTTCCGAATGGAAAATGTACGTTCCATTTGCTTGTTTTCACTAGTTCCAGGTCTTTTGGCTTGGATCGTCTCTGGTCCTATCTTGCGGGAAAATGTATTGGAAATGGAACGAGCGCATCCCCTTGAAAATTTCCATTTAAGATTCGACGCGTCCCATTTACTACAACTGTAGACCAACCGGTTTTTCCGAGTAAATGGTAAACAACCTGGATCGATGTTCTGGCAATACAGTTTAGCAGATTTTTGCGTTTAAAGGCTTGCGCGTGCCTATCAAAACAAAAATAGTTTGCAATGTCAGTAATATCTGCTATTCTTTCGCAGGAGCTGCAGTCTGCCTTCGTGGATAACTCACCACCTTTGGATACGAATTTAAATAGCGCTTCATTGTACCCCACACCTACTGAATTCATGCAAATTTTCCAAGGTCAGGCGGTAGTTTTTGCCTTTTTTCACAGATGCTATTTATTCCGGGGCTGGGGAAGGGGAATGCCTCTGCTGACTTTAACCCATTATACTTTTTTAACCCTTAAGTCAAGTTAAGCTGCCAAACTTTGCGAATTTATCTGAAAAATTTGGTTGAAAAGTCATCGTTTTCGGACGTTGCTGTTTCCAACGCAATCGTATTTTGCTTTTCCAGATTTAGAACTTTCTTATTACAAATTGAACTTTACTTCATGAGAAGTAACAGATAGTAAAACAACAGGTTGTCACCACTGAGATTGACATTTAGAGAAGGTAAAACAGTCTTCAGTGCAAACTCAAGGACACCGTGCTCATCCTCTGT
>JAHPZR010007945.1:0-5000 GCA_019787425.1 Platygyra sinensis | reverse complement strand
GTTTGTTACCTTTCCCAATTTAGCCATTGTGCAATAGCCTTAGGTCAATGTCTAATGTAAAGTATCCGTTTACCACATGGGTAATCATACGACAAAGCTCCCAGTATTTTTCCACCATGCTCTCATGTGATTTTGGCATGCTATACTCGCTCCCAACTCCTTCAATCCCCAGTTAATAATCCCATTGTCTTCTGACCCTGTCTCAGTTGTAAGCTATTATTCAAGCTAGGCTGTTCTCTGCTTTCTTGCTCTCCGCTTCGATGCCTAAACCACGCAAATCTCGCAGCCACCGTTCTCAAACCGCTGCCAACCTAACCGGACTCGGTAGTTCAGCCGCTGGCGCCGGACCATCGCAAATGTCGGCCCAAAATATGACTGTTAACTACACGGCCATGCCCACGGAGACTCTCCGCTTTATGCTGTCTCAACGCCAGCTAAACCAAACCGGTCCTCGTCGCGTGTTGATCACTCGCCTCCAAGACAGCGACACTCCGGCTACGACTACTGCGCCGCAGGTTCCTGACCAGTTAGCGGCGATGATAGCCTCCATAGTGGAAGCCAAACTGGCCACCTTAAACTCTAGTTCTACTAGTGAACCGGTCGTCCCGCCTGAAATAGAACCGGCTCAAGCCTCCACAACTCAGCCAACACTGACAGGCGCTCCAAGTCTCGTTCCAGTCCACGAGCCGTCGGTCGTCCCCACTCTTCCTCCTGCGCGGCCTTTCAATGGCGGACAAGATGGCGGACACGCTGCTCTGGACCTTGGCAATCCGGAAGATGTCGCTTCCATCCACAGGAACTACAGACTTCCGTCGGTGGCCAGCCACCTTTCCAACAGCCAGATAGCGGCCATCACGAACGGTGAGTACGTGGACCTTGCTAGCCTTCTCCCTTTTTCCTCCCTCTTACGCGATCGCGTTAATTCTAACTTAAAGCTACAGGTGGGGAACGATGGCCTTACTATCCCACTCCCATCCCCTGCCCAACGCCCCAAAATCACTAGCATCGATCGTTGGCTTGATGCTTTCGCCATATATTCCTCTGTCATTCTGTATTCCTACCCTTCCCGCGGGGTTGACTTAATCTCCTATCAGCAGCTGATCCGCGAATCAGCGAAAAAATTCCCGGGTATGGCTTGGTACGTCTATGACGTAGAATTTAGGCGCCGGGCCTCCCACAACCTCTCAAAGAAATGGGGGGAGCGGGATGTCCAGCTTTACTTGGATACGTTTACAGGGTTACCAAAGTGCATCCTTTGTAAGTCCTGTAGCAGTAGTGACCACTTTACAGATGCTTGCCCCCTCTCTCCCAGGTCCAAGGACACTCCCGGCCCAAACCATGCTGACCTGTGCTACAATTTCAACAAAGGGGTCCCCTGTGCCCGCACCCCCTGCCCCTACAGACATCAGTGCAACAAACCTGGATGCTCCGGAGCCCACTCTGGAAAGGACCACCATGATCTGTCCAACTCAGGAACCCAGCCAAAGTCAGTTAGCCGCTCTAGCCATTCCTCCCGAAGTCGTACCTAATTACTTGTCAAAGTTGTCCCCCTCCACTCCTATTAATATCCCTCTTCTTTCCTCTTACCTGCACGATCATCCTGACCGTGCTCTCGTAGACAATCTCCTTACTGGTCTCACTCAAGGGTTTAGAATTGGTTTTCAAGGTCCACGGTCCCCCAAAGAATATTCTAACCTCCTGTCTGCCAGGGATAACCCTTCCATAATCAGCAAAAATATTCTAAAAGAGGTGCAATTGGGCCATACAGCTGGCCCTTTCCTCTCCCCTCCCTTTCCCAACCTACAGGTCTATCCCATTGGGGTGGTTCCAAAGAAACACTCCTCTGATTGGCGTACAATTTTCCACCTTTCATATCCCAAACATCACTCCACAAGTGTCAATGCCCATATCAGCCCCAGTGATTATTCCTTGCATTATATTACAGTAGATAATGCCATCTCGATCATCCAGAACCTTGGTCAGGGGTGTTTTATGTCTAAGCTAGACATCAAGTCTGCCTTCCGCAACATCCCCGTCCACCCATTAGACTGGGAACTCTTAGGCATGAAATGGCAGGGCATGTACTACTTTGACACCGTTCTCCCCTTCGGCTTACGGAGCACTCCTTACCTCTTTGACCAATTTTCCTGCATGCTTGAATGGGTTATTAAGACCAAACTGGGTATACCTTATGTCATCCACATCCTGGATGACTTCTTTTTTGTTACCAAGCCCCCACGGTCCGACTGTCTCACAGCTCTCTGTAACATCCTCTGTCTGTTTACAGAGCTTGATATCCCTGTTGCCCCGGGTAAAACCTTCCCTCCCAGCACATCCCTGGAGTTTATGGGCGTTCTACTAGATTCCAACAAAATGGAAGCTCGCCTCCCACTGGACAAGCTAACCAGGACCAAAGAGGCCTTGCATAAGTGGTCCCATAAGAAATCCGCTACCCTGAAAGACCTTCAGTCCCTGATTGGTACCCTTCAGTTTGCCTGTAGGGTTGTGGTCCCAGGCCGAGCCTTTCTGCAGCGCATCATTAGTTTAACTAAGGGCATTTCTAACTCTAGATGGCACATCAAACTTAATACAGAATTCCGCAAGGATGTTTCCATGTGGCTGTCCTTTCTTGAACACTGGAATGGGGTTAGCTTCTTCTTGGGGGACACTGTTCTCTCCTCCCCAGATCTCCAGTTATTTACTGATGCCTCCGGGTCTCTTGGTTATGGTGGGTACCTTAATGGACAATGGTTTCAAAGCCACTGGCTCCCACAGCACTCCCTTAACCCTGTTACTGGGATCAGTATTGACTGGCAGGAACTTTTCGCTATTTATATTGCATGCTTTCTCTGGGGTCCCCACTGGTCGGGCAAACGTATTTGTTTCTGGTGTGACAACCTACCCGTTGTCACCATCATCAATTCTAAACGTTCCAAGTCCTCCCGGATCATGGATCTGGTTCGCTCCATTACCATTTTGACCCTAGTCCATAACTTTACCTTCACCGCCAAACATATCCCAGGGCTGGACAACTCTATAGCTGATTCTCTGTCCCGTTTTCAGATGGACCGCTTCCACTCCCTGGCTCCCAATGCCTCACCCACTCCTTGTATCATCCCTCCATCAGCAATGGCCATTTAACAGCATCCGTCTACCACTACTTTGGTGCCTCGCTTGCCTCTAATACCCATCGCGCATATGGTGTCGGTCAGAATCATTTTATTACCTTTTGCCTCCTGCAAGGTATAATCGGTCCCTCCTCCCCTCTTCTCCCTGCATCCGAAATAACCTTAATTTATTTTGCTGCCCACCTGGCCAAAACCATATGCTACACCACAATCAAACTTTACCTGTTTGCAGTTCAAGATCTCCATAGGCAACATAACTTCCCATTAAAATTATCCAAAATGTATCGCCTGCAAAAGGTCCTCACTGGCATTAAACGATCCCAAACGCCTCCCAAATTAAATCGCTATCCCATAACTATTCAAATTTTGGATTCAATTTACAATTATTTCCAGCCTCCCCAAAGTTTCCATGTGGACCACATCATGCTGTGGGCCGCCTTCACCCTAGCATTCTTTGGTTTTCTACGTGCAAGTGAATTTACTTGTAATAGCAGTAGCTTTGACCCTACAGTCCATCTTTGTCTAAGAGATATTACCTTTATCCCTAACATTGAATCCCCCAACCACATGCTTGTTTCCATTAAGCAATCTAAAACCGACCCCTTTCGCAAAGGCTGTACCTTAACTATAGCAAGGTCCACCACCTCGATCTGTTCTGTGATGGCTATGAGGGACTACCTGCTACAATGTAAACCAGCTGCTACAGGCCCTTTGTTTACCTTCGCCAACGGCAAGTGGCTCTCCCGTGCCTCCCTGACGAAGGAGCTTCGTTCTGCACTGCAAAGTTGTGGCCTCACTGCCGATCACTATTTCACACACAGTTTCCGGATTGGTGCAGCTACTACCGCAGCCGCAGCAGGTGTGCCTTCGTGGCTTATCAAGGTATTGGGCCGCTGGAGCTCAGACTGTTATGAACGCTACATCAGAACTCCTCAAAAAACACTATTAGATGTCCCTAAGAAATTAGCCACGGATATCTCTAATGTAATTTAAGTCTACTATAAGATCTGAAGAGACCCTTTCAGCCCTACTATCAACATGCAAATTCTCCCCACTAGCTTTCCCCTTTTCCCAGCACTAGTCCCTTGAAACTTTTGCTTCCCAACAGGCCATATTCACTGTCTGTTGTCATGGAACCATTCTTTTTTTTTTTTTTTTTTTCCCTTTAATGACTGCAATGTAGCATACTCATTAGTTTCATGCCGCTTACACCACAGGGCCGAAAGGGTCAATCATTTAGGTTAACTACATTATCTATGGTTTTATAACTTAGTGAATCAATGCAGTATCAGTCATCATAACCCATGCTTTCTTTTATTTCACTGCGGATGGCAAACCTCCTACTACTATGGAGGTCTGCTTTATTTTTCTTTACTGTGGGGTGATTGTGTTCACCCCCTCCCCCTCTCAGGCTAGCAGTGGGCTCACACAATCGTGGCAGGGAAGTGCAACCTAGGCTGCACTTTGCCCCACAGTAAGTGCTATTGCCACCCTTGGTAATAGGTCCGGATCTCTCCAGGATGGTGCCATCGTACCATCTGACCTATTGTCCTCCCAGAAGGGCACCCCTCTTCTGGTCCAACCTATGTTACCCCCTAGCATAGGTTCCCCTAGAGACGCCGCTACTCTAGGGGAGATAGGCTCTGCCTTCCCTGCCACCCATGTTTTGCCACTAGAATCAGTGTTTTGTTTCTGTTTTCCTGCCTCTACCCAGCAAAAAGGGGGGAGGTGCAACGTTGTTTACCCATATTAATTTCCTTCTAGTGTGGCTGAGGAGCCAATTACCCTCAGTGGTACGGTTAGATTTGCCCCTGCCCCTATGGGGGGCGTGGCTGTAACATATTAAACTGTACAGCAGCAGTGTCTCATTAA
>JAHPZR010007944.1:7500-21714 GCA_019787425.1 Platygyra sinensis | reverse complement strand
GACTTGCCTTATTACTGAAATATTAAAATATAAAATACAGTGACATTATGCAATTTTAATGTACAAGCTTTACTAAGATTTCCGAACGAAGGTACTGAAAAGTTAAAACAGGGGGACGTTGAAGCTTCGATTTGACTGTACATAACTTAGAAATTGAAAGTGTCTTAACAATACAAATTTTTCCCATGAGAGTTAAATTCCTAGTCATCCATTGATTTGAAACGTTTCTTCAGCGTCAGCACTCAGTACTATGCCCTCACGGACATGGCAACAGAAGGAACTGTGCAAAAAGAAAACGGATGAGGACGGTGGATTTAGAGGTGACCGAAATTTGTAACATTAAGTGTTATGTTTTACCGATACAGCTTTCTCTCATAATCGCAACAATCATTCTTTCAATCTCTTTACTTCCTTGAAAATAACTAAAGAAATATGCCTACATGTAATCTTCAGATAAAAAAATTGCTATAACCAATTCGAATAAGAAACACATAAAGATAAAAAATATCATTCCAATTTCTGCATAATCTTACTGGATTAAAAATGTTCGCTTCACCTACAATGGACGGAAGTCCCCGGGACTCAAAGGTAATGTCACGAGTTATCTGTATTTTGCAACTTTTAAGAAGCACTGGCTGTGTCCCCTCTCCCCACATAATGCAACGCTGGCTGAGGGGAGGGACTGGGCAAGTGTAGTTGCATTTGCACGTGACTGTTTATTTGGCGTGAGCTAAAAAGCGCAACAAGAGCTAATTTGTCCGAAGACTTGATTGTGGGTACAAGACTTCGCGAAACCATGTAATAATCGCTAAGGCACAACCCTCTTTTGTCAGAATGGCTTGGATTAACTCCCTAGGGGGGAGGGGGTCCTAAACCACACAAATCACCAGTTTGGGTCAGCGCCTGACACCTTGAATTCCTTAGATAATAATGTAACTACACGGTTCCAGAACTTTGACAGGTCGACCATTTTTACAGTTTTCTTGTTTTAGCTCTGTTTCCTCTTTAAGTTCAACTGACTTTTCTGTAGTCAAATTGATTCCGGAATCTCCTTCCTTTTAGTTATCGAATTCGACTTTTCCACATGTTTAGATTCTGGAGATGCATCTCGATCCAAGGAGGGAAAACGGCAAGGACAAGTAACACCTGAAAGAAAAGGAGCTCAGACTTCAACATCAACGGGCGCTTGCGGAACAATCGCTGACGAAATACCAAGTAAACGCAACTCAAACGGTAAGTCAATCACCAACTACCAGGTCTCATCGGTTTGTGCATAGTTAATAGAACGGACTGGTTATGAAGCCCGGCAAACATCAAAGGAGCAAACAAAGATGCCAAGATTTATGTTGGAAGGTCCACGACCCTGCACAATCTTTTGTTTTGCGCTCAAACACTATGCATGAATTACGTAACCAACACGTTTCTATTGGTTTTGTGCATGGTCAAGGCGAAAAAAGAGAACAAAAACATACAGCAAAGAACTTTGACGAGTTTCATAACCATTCCCCTCTATTACCTATGGTTTGTGAAAGAGAGGAACCATAAACATCGACTACAAAATAGCCACGAGTCTCATTTGATGACCTGAAATGGACATATGATTAGCTCATTTTGAAGAGCGTTTTGGTCCGGGGAGGATGGATTTGAACAAAATTTTCCGAAAATTCGAATGCCCGCAGCGCCGTAGCTAGTAACAGGCCAACCGAGGCACTTGCCTCGGTCATTTCTTTGGCTTCTGTTGTTTATAGTACCTAATACCTAGATAGAGAACTCAACCATGGACTGATTGCCTCAGTCATAAGTTATTCATAGACATTGCCTCAGTCAAAATTTTTTTCTGGCTACGGTCCTGCCCCGAGGGGGATATTGCAGCTTCGATTTGACTGGTACATAACTTAGGGATTGTAAGAGTGTTAAATTCCTAGTCGTCCATTGATTTGAGACGTTTCTTTAGAGTCATCACTCAGCACTATGCCCTCACGGACATGGCAACAAAAGGAACTGTACAAAACGAAAATGAATGAGGACGGTGGATTTAGAGGTAACCAAAATTTGTAACAATAAGTGTTATGTTATACCGAGACCGATTTCGCTTATAATCGCAACAATATTATTTCAATCTCTTTGACGTTGAAACACATTAAGATAAAAAAAAATACCATTCCACTTTCAACCTTATCTTACTTTTTTGGAGTGTTCGCTTTACCTACAATGGAAGACAAAAGTCCCTGGGACACAAAGGTAATGCATCGAATTATCTGTGTTTTGCAACTTAAGTTTGGAAAAGCACTGCTGCCACTGCTGCCAAGCTTTCTATGAAATAAAAATTCCTTTCCTCAGCAAAGACATCTTCGTTTTCACTTCATCGTCTTTAAGATGACGGTCCCACAAAACATAAAGTAGATAAAAAAAGATTGGAGAGGGAAGCGACGGGGAGGCACAAGTGTAAGACTACAAGCTTCAACAAATGAAAAAGGAAAGGCTAATCGAGGCAAGCCCAATCAGTGTCAAAATGCAAATTCTTGCTACTGGTTTCCATGCATTTTTAGTACTACTTCTGAAAGAATTTGACAAATACTAATTCCACTGCTGACCAGGTCTTATATTCTCTAAACCCGAATATGATTTTTTGAGGATGTTAAAAAGAGAAATTAATGCCGGTTATCACCTCTAGTTATATTGTCAGCTTAAACTTTCCATCGTGCAACTGTACACGTGGGCTCGATTACCAGCCGCTGTTCGGGAAAGAAGCCCGCGTTCCTCCCCGAAGCATTGTCTCGGAGAGGAACGTAGACTGGATACGAGAGAGCGGTGGAAATCCAGCCTACAGTACACGCAGTTGTTTTTTTAACAGAACGCTACGTAGGACAATTAACTGAAATAATAGCCGCGCCTCGATCGTTTCATTGGCAAGACAGAAAGACATCACTTGTAAAACCTTGATTATGGAAAGTACCTCAACACAAACCTTTTTTTCTAGATCTTGGAGCAATGATGGAACCAAACCAAGGAAGAAAGAAAAAGGCCAGGAGACCAAAACGTCGATCTTCACAAACTTCAGATTCACAGGGTGCAGCTGGACCCTCGACAAGGGGACCCAATTCAGAAGCCGGTACGTAGAATACTTATCACAATGTAATTAAAATGTTGATGTCTGTCTCCAAGTCTACATGGCTCATCAGGTTTGTTATTAACTCCAAATAAATTTAAGTTTTCGGGTACCTTGGCGGGAATCGGCGGCTAAAAATACGTTGAGCTCCGATGTGGTGGAAATCAACTAAGATTTACGTGTGCCAAGGAGTGCGTTGATCTGTTAATCATCGACCATTCCTCAATCATATTTATCGTCTTATACTACGGGAAATTGACTAACGCGTGGTTTGGCTCTAGTTCTCAAAACAGTTCTATATCGTGAGAAGACATCTCGTGTTTTTTGAAGGTGGCAATAATTCTGACCAACATATGAAGCAAGATCCAAAAGGGCGCGATACGGGAGCCGGATCACGAGAAGGTGACAAAGGCAAACGAAGTCCGTCATCAACTGGCAAAGGTAAAACTTCAGGTGAGGAAGTTGGAAAGATTGAACTACTTTACAACTATTATGTTAAATTGGTTATCTCCTACTGCACAGGTAAAAACCAAGACCATCGACCAGGAAAGCCGGATCCAAAGAACAGAAATGCGAAATCAACAACGCAGCAAGGGACACAGCCTCCAGCGGGTAGAGCACAAAAAGGCGGTCAAAAGAGATCATTTCCCATTAAAGGTAACACTCTGGATGTTAAGACCTTGAAAGAAAGGGATTGCACTGAGGTTGTTCGCAAGTTAAACGAGAGTATGGCTGGTCTTAAGTTCATTCTAAGATCAGAAGAGGAACAGCACAACTCTGATGATTTCATCTTCGACCTTACTTGCACAATAGCAACTGCCTGCGGTGCACCAGCGGGCGAAAACACTAATAAGATTCTTGCTGCGCTTAAAGGTTCCGCATTTTTTAGTTCCAAAATTCCATACATACTCGATCGTGTTCAGAAAGGGAAATCCACAGTAACTGATCCCCAGTCTCGAAGAAGACTCATAGAATCCCTAATCAAGGTATTCAGTAAGTATCTGATGCACTTGCCCAGTTCATATGCGGACCCGCCTTACGATCCGCTCAGAGAAACCGTGGATCAGTCAAACATTGACGGAAAAGATGAGCTGAAGAAACAATTAGATGATTTCAAACAACGAAGGGATGATATCATCATGGCCGAAAGACAAAAGCTTGGAAGACGTTACACCAGCAAGATGGGTCAAAAGCCGCCAAATGATTTTCGAGACATCCCCATCTGTCCAACGAACAAAGAAATTAAGTCTCAAGAACGACCCTTCCTACGAAAAAACATCAAAAAGGGACATTACCAAGATGTCGAACATTACCTTGATGTCCAGTTCCGATTGCTTCGAGAAGATTTCCTTGAGCCATTAAGAGAAGGTATCTATGAAATTACACACAACATTCCGAGAGCACAACGAAATCAGCTGATGAAATGCTACCAAGGAGTACGCATTGCCGGCAAGGAATTGACTGAGTCAGGAATCATTTACAAGGTTCATTTTGATGTTTCCAAATTTCCTATGACAAAATGGGCGCACTCAAAGAGGCTCATCTATGGTTCATTCCTGTGCCTGTCAAAAGACAATTTCGAAACAATGCTTTTTGCCACGGTTGCCAATCGAGACCCAAGGGATCTTCAGAAAGGTACATTTGACATTCACTTCATTGAGGAACAAAATATTCTAGATATCGAGAAAAGCCAACAAGAATACCAAATGGTTGAGTCACCAGCTTTTTTTGAGGCCTACCGTCATGTACTTGAAGGACTCAAGGGACTGAACGCAGACAATATGCCCTTCGCAAAGTATTTAGTTGAATGTAGTGACAAGGTCGAACCACCGGAGTATCTTGTACGAGATGATGATCAAGATCCTGTATGTTATGATCTGAGTAACGCCCTTGGTGTACGGAATTCACCAACATCGAAGAAGGTACCAGTTCTCAATCCTGAGGCTTGGCCATCAGTAGACATACTTCCTCTAAACGGGTCCCAGTTAGAAGCACTAAGAACAGCACTGACAACTGAATTTTCCGTCATACAAGGCCCACCAGGAACGGGAAAGACCTACGTTGGAGCCAAAATTGTGCGATGCCTGCTTGAAAATCGACAGCAGTGGGATCCAGAAAACGTATCACCAATGCTAATGGTTTGCTACACAAATCACGCACTAGATCAATTTCTAGAGAAAGTGCTAGAGTTTCTACCGAAGAGAGCAATTATTCGGGTCGGGGGAAGAAGCAAAAGTAAGGAACTGGAAGACTGTAATTTAAAGGTTTTCACCAAGAAGTACAGAAGAAATTATGACCATAAAATCAAACTTGAAGAAATACACGAAAATGAACTAGACATGGCTTTGGAAATTGAGCATTGTAATAGACTTCTTGCCAAAGCTCACGAAGTACTTTTAGAATTTCGAGATTTGGAAGACGGAATGACCTCACAACATGCAGACCAACTTTATGGAGCGATCTTTCCACGTAACGCAACAAGTAACTGTCAAAATCCAACGAATACTTTCAAATTATGGCTCTGTAATAACACCCAAATGAATGCTGCAAACCAACACTCGAGCACGTCAATGGAAAGCCACAAGGACAGAGCACAAGATGGATCTGTTCTGCAAGAGGATTATGCAGATGAAGACGATGACGTTCTTTACCATGCTGCTGGAGAACGATTTGAAAGTCATCTCTTACAGGACGAAGTAGTGAATCCTGTTGAACAATCCCTGCAAGAGATACCAATGGAAAATGTAACAACAGATACAGAAACGGTTTCTGACCAACGTCCATCAGCAAGCACAAAGGATAAGAATCAACTGGACACAAACACTTCCTCTCTGAATGGATCTCAAGTGAGTTTCTCCAGAAATGTGGGATGGGAGCCCTCAGTGCATGGTGATCTTCTATCCATTACCAAGAACGGGAGGGAGGGAAATACTGAAGACTTACAGCAATCACAGCAGGATGTTTGGCAGATGCTAGTTTCAAAGGAGATTGAAGAACCTATAGTTGCCAAACAGGTTGACGAGGAAAGTCAATTGCAAAATGGAGACAACGATCTCGTCTCAGAAAGCCACGATACCGCAGTGGGAAAAAGTAACGCGGAAGAAATGAAACCACAAGACGCCAATGAAGAGACCATCACAGTGGAAGATGAGGCAGCATTTATCCAGAGTCAGAGATGCATAGAGGGTGAAGAAGAATACAAGTTATTAAGGGTACAACAATCGGATAGAGGAAAACGCAAAGAAGAAAATGAAGCAGAGGTAACTGAGAACAGCGCGGAATGGAAAACAGTTCGCTACCAGAAAAATTCCCAACCATTCGTTTGGAGAAAAGAGGAAGGCGCAACCATCAGAGACGAAATAAAAGGTCAATTGGTCGAGGCGGAAGATAGCAAAGGGAGGATTACGGCCACCAAAAAACGCAAAAAGAAAAAGAAAAAGACAGAGAATAAGATCAATCTTACAGCAAACATTGCCAACATAAGAAGGCAGCTGCAACAGGAAGCGATGATGCCCAGTGACGAAGCTCTTGCAGTGGAAAATATTTGGTGTTTACCAGCAAAAGATCGCCTTCGATTGTACCTTTACTGGATTGAATGCTACCGTGAACGCCACATAATAGAAATTCAACGATGTAAACAACGTTATGAACAGAGACATAAAGAACTTTGTGTTGAATTGAAAGAGATTAAAGCCCAAGATGAGGAAGAGGTCATACGCCGCGCAACAGTCGTTGGAATGACAACCAGTGTTGCCGCCAGATACCACACCATGCTTCAGAGAATATCCCCCAAAATCGTCATCATAGAGGAGGCTGCTGAGGTTCTGGAAGCACACATCATCACTTCTCTTTCACGGAACACAAAACATACAGTTCTTATTGGAGACCATAAGCAGCTTCGCCCGAAAGCAACAGTTTACGAATTGGCACAAAAATACAATCTGGAGATATCGCTGTTCGAGAGAATGGTGTTAAACAGTATGGACTGCAAGCGCCTCTGCATTCAGCACCGCATGCGTCCTGAGATTGCCACGCTTACTAAAAGAATTTACGAACATGAAATCGTGGACCACGAGTCTGTTTGCGCGTTTGACAACATTTCTGGGCTAAGGCACAACATGTTTTTTGTTGACCACAACGAGCCTGAAGTTTTCGTTCGCGGTTTGCAAAGTTTCTCCAATCCTCACGAAGCTGAATTCCTAGTGGCTCTCTGCCGTTACTTATTACTGCAAGGTTACAAGAGAGAGCAAATCACAATACTCACCATGTACACGGGCCAGCTTTTGGAGCTTCAAAGCAAAATGCCGAGACGTGAGTTTGAGGGGATAAAGGTGTGTGTTGTCGACAACTTTCAGGGTGAAGAAAATGACATCATCCTCCTCTCATTGGTACGAAGCTCCAAAATAGGATTCTTGAAGGAGTCAAACAGAATATGTGTCGCATTGTCAAGAGCTCGTCAAGGATTTTATTGCATTGGAAACTTTACCCTCCTCAAAAGCCAGTGCATACTCTGGAAAGAGATTTGCGATGATTTAGAAACGAAGAGTGCAATCGGTGACACCCTAACATTGGTCTGCAAGAGGCACAGCAATGTCAACGAAGTACGAAATTCGAGTGACATCCAAAAGTTTCCCCATGGTGGTTGTGATAAACTCTGTGGGGTACGTCTTGACTGTGGTCATGCATGCGACAGGGCTTGTCATCCTACAGATAAAGTTCATGCACCTGGTCGGTGTCCAAAGGTTTGTTGGAAAAGCTGTCCCAATGACCATCAGTGCAAAAAGCGTTGTCATCATCCGGATGACTGTTCCTGTGAACGTCCTGTGGTGAAGGTTATTCCTCAGTGCGGTCACGAACAAACAGTTCAGTGTTATATTGAACCTGAAAAGTTTCCATGCCAAGTCAAATGCGACAAAACTCTTCCATGTGGACATGAAAAGGTTCTGCCGTGTTTCAAAGATCCCATAATCTTTTACTTCTCTAACAAGTGCGACAGCAACTGCGACAAAGTCCTGGATTGTGGCCACCCTTGTTCCAAGAAATGCAAGGACCGATGTCGCTGTAACACTACAATTGAGATAGAGCGGCCATGCGGGCATACAGTACTTGTTTTGTGTCCAGCAAAGAGCTATCCACCCCCTTGCATTATGAAATGCACTCGAAAATTGCTTGACTGTGGACACGAGTGTCCTGGTCTGTGTTATGAAGAGTGTAGCAGTTACCGCTGCGAAATGTTGGTTGAAAGGCTTCTTCCATGTGATCACAAGCAAATCCTTTCGTGCTACCGTGACCCACGCTCCACCAGGTGTCGCAAAATGTGTGATAAGAAGTGTAACCAAGGCCATCCCTGCCAACAACGGTGCCACTTTGGTTTTCCATGTAAAGATTGCCAAGTGATGGTTAACATGACAATTCCCTCATGTAACCACAATATTGAGATGCCCTGTCACTTGGACCCAGCTGCAATAGTTTGTGAAAGGCCATGCGAACGGGTTAGAACCTGTGGACATCCATGTCAAGACATCTGTGGTAACAACTGTGAAGCACGACCATGTATGACGTCGGAACCGAGACCATTACCTTGTGGACATACAGCAACTCTAGCCTGTAGCAAAAATCTTCAAACGTACAAATGCATGGTAAAAGTTGTGGTCGAGCTATCTTGTGGACACAGGAAGCCAATGGACTGCTATGTTAAAGAAGCTGGCCTAAAGAACGTGCTATGTAATGAAAAAGTAGAAAAAGAACTGCCTTGCAAGCACAAAGCCATTCTTCAGTGTCACACAAATATTAAAGACTACAAGTGTATGAAAAAAGTCGATGTCACAATGACATGTGGCCACACAAAGTCTGTCACCTGCTCCGCTGAAAGGGCTGGAAGAATACCCCCTTGTATGGTTATGAGAACTCGAAAGCTGTCCTGTGATCACGAGGTAACTATTCCC
Source organism: Platygyra sinensis (assembly GCA_019787425.1). NCBI lineage: Eukaryota > Metazoa > Cnidaria > Anthozoa > Scleractinia > Merulinidae > Platygyra > Platygyra sinensis. The sequence continues at coordinate 12,660 of JAHPZR010007944.1, read as the reverse complement.
TGTTGTGGAATTCCCGAAGAGTACAACTGCCAGAAGATGGTTAATGTCACACTATCCTGTGGACATAAAAGGCGCGTGGAATGTTCAAAAACAAGAAAAGTATCAGAAGATGAGAAATGCGATGTTGTGGTCAAGAAAAATCTACCCTGTGGTCATGCGAAAGAGATGCAATGTTCCGTGAAACCAGAAGACGCTTTTTGCGAAGCTCCGTGTGAAAACGTTCTTCCCTGTCAGCATCCTTGCCAAGGACGATGCAGTGACGACTGCAGTCGAGTGAAATGCGCGGAAACGGTCAAAAAGAACTTGTCCTGCGGACACCATAAAATTAGTTGTCTTTGTTCTAACAACGTTTCCAAAATCATTTGTCCAAACAAATGCACACGAAAGCTATCATGTGGTCACGTTTGTAATGGAAAATGCTCTGAAAAGTGCAGTGATTACCAGTGCGAAGAGATGGTGATGAAGATACTTAATTGCCCAGGAAAGCATCCTCTTCAAATGCCATGTGCTAAAGACCCAACAACTGCAATATGTGTGAAGAGCTGCACGAAAAAGCTAGACTGTGGTCATCTTTGTAACGGGGTTTGCGGCCAACCATGTGGAACTGAGAAGTGCATGCGAAAGAAAGTGATGACTTTTCCTTGTGGCCACAAAAAGAAGCTTCCGTGTTATCAAAGAAAAACGCCTGTTTGTAGCGAACCTTGTCGGCGACAAAAGACCTCATGTGAACATCTTTGTAAAGGATGGTGTGGGGAGCCTTGCTCTAAGTATCCTTGCAACGAGCCTGTAACCAGAACTCTACGATGTGGTCACAAGATTGAAATGCGTTGCTCTCAGAACCCGGAAAATGTAAGGTGCCCTGTAGTATGTGGAACAAAGCTGCAATGTGGTCATCAGTGTTCTGGGACGTGTGGCGATTGTCGTGAAAGGAATTCACACGAAATTTGCCAGAATCCATGCACTCGTTTTCTCGTTTGCTTGCACCGTTGCAGAGCAGCATGCTGCGAGCCTTGCCCTCCGTGTGTCAGTAAATGCGGTCGAAGGTGCCCCCATGGTAAGTGTAAGGAGCACTGCTCAAGGCCATGCAGACCATGTAGACAGCCTTGTACATGGAGTTGTCCTCATTATCAGTGCAACAATCTTTGTGGTGAGAAATGCGATCGCCCACGATGTGACGCTCCTTGCCCTAAAAAGCTTTCTTGCGGCCACCAATGTATTGGCTTGTGTGGCGAAAACTGCCCCACCGTGTGTGCCATCTGCCACGCTAAAAAGCTATCTTCTATGTTGAAGGATGGACGTGTTAAGAAAACGGAACCCACAAGATGTTTGCAACTTTTCGATTGTGGTCACATCGTAACAGTTAAAGAAATGGACGAATGGATTTTGCGTCAGCAGAGCAGTGACGTGCAACTCATACGTTGTCCAAGATGTTCTACATCAATTACGTTCAGCTATCGCTATGGAAACCTCGTCAAAAGGACACTGAAGAACATTGAAATTGTCAAGGAACACGTACACCAGCTTGCAGTGGACGTTTCAGAATCTGTGCACGTCTTAGGAAAGGATCTAAGGCGTCTAATGTTTGATGTGAGGAAGCTGAAGTTTCCGCAAACAGTTCTTCGCGTTATGCAGTTTTTTCCACGTGATGTACGTCAAATGCATGAACGCACGATTCTGTTTCTTTTTATGGCTAAGAATCACTTGACGATTCTTAAGAAAGCACAGGCATCGCAGCAAGTTCTAGCGCAAGTACACACAGATCGAGGTATCTCTACAAAGCAAGGGGACGTCGTGGAGCAACTCGAGAACATTACCATGAATGCTCTAGAAAATATCAAAGAATACCTTGAGCAACCTCAACCCAATTTGCAAACTCTTTGTCAGGTGAACGAACATACAAGGAAGTTCTTTCTTTTCAGTCATGTGCTAGAGGCCCAAATTGAAGCAGCAAAACATCAAATCCCAATTTCAAGAACAGGTAGCACTCGACTAAAGGAGGCTTGCGATCGGTTTCCAGTGTTTTTTCAGGGGAACGACCATGCTCTAGATCTTGAATGGCTGAGAGAAACAGTCACCTTGCTAAGAACGGAGCTGCGACTTCCACCCTTGCCGCCGGAGGAAGCAGAAGACTTCGCGAATTTCCCAGGGTACCAAAAAGGTGTCTGGAAATCATGCGACAAAGGCCACGTTTATTTCACGGGATGGATAGTGCGAGGTGGCGAAGACATTCCGGTGGGAAGCGAAGGATGTAGTCGGTGTAGATCAAGAGAGTTATCTATTGAGAGTGACTGATATGTCAAGGAGAGTTCACTGGAAGGTGAAACAGTGAAACATGCTATACAAGTGATAAGAGGAATGAGGCGGAAAGTTTGAGAATACTAGTCATGCAGATTTCGAACATTAGCCGACATAAATCAAGTGTCTCCCAAGAAACCATTTAGTGGAACAAGCATCGATTTGAAGTTAAATAAGATTCATTCATGCATGAGTAGGACTTTCGGATGAAGAGCGTCAGTGATTTTACATCGCGTCTGGCAAAAACCACAATATGGAATGCCATAGATAACTTCAATATTCGACAAGATGTCTTAAATTGGCGGTCTGACGTAATGGTGTTTGCTATAGATTGATTGGCAAACACTGTTCCATTCCTTGCACTGACAACACCGAGAAAGAAATGGTGTTCTCTGCACCCGCAACTCCCAGGTGTCCGTGCAGATGGCGTGGTACTGAGCACATCTCCAAGACGAAACCGAGCCTGGATGCTTGTCTGCTGGCTCGCTTCCGTCCTCCGCCCCTCAACAAGAAAAAGTTTGCGAAGATGCGCCGCAATTTTCCAGCAGAATTAACTCGATAAACAAGTCTCATGTAGTATATTAAAAAGAACACTAGTTATGCTGAGCGAAAAAGCAAATCTAATGACATTAGATTATTATGATTTTTTTTATGTTGAAATACCGAATAGACTGAGCATTGCCATGATTGTTAAGTCTTAAAATCTTGGATTCTTTAGTAAAGGAGAAGATTCTTTTCGCAGAAGATCTCGAACTAAAGAATATATGCATGGTGTGTTAAAAAAAAGGTTTCGTATAATTCTAGTTTCTTGTAGCATATTAGTGAAAACCTCATTTCAATGAGGTCACGCCAGGGATACATATGTTGGAGAAAAAATGGTGCCTAAATAAGTTAAGACTCGGTGTTTCATTGATATCTCAATCAACCACTATCGATCTTTATTTAGGTTTATTGGCTGTTTTGCTTCTTAGTAAAAGCCAACTTGATTGTTTCGAACCATTGATTTCACGATTCTTGTGTATATATCATAAAACCGTTTGAAAAGAAAACGTGAAATAGCTCCTTTAAAAAGAATATGAGACCAACGACGCCTCTACTCACAAGTCGAAAGACACAGAAGAGAGCGTGTTTATGTTCATGAGCAATGACGACGGCGACCCCGACGACAACGCCATTTACCTTCGAATTTCGTAATTGTCTGGATATGTTTAGTGCACCTTTTGGTCTCAGAATTTGCTCAAGCTAAATCTGTAACGCCGGTGTTCAATTTAGAATGAAAATACAAAACATTAGCCGCCGTCATCCGCATTTCCCATAGTCATTTCACGTTGCAATTGTGCAGAGGACGGCAAAGAAATGTACAAAGATTTATAACGCACGTGCACGGCCATTGTTCTACTCATAAACTTTTTGTCTGGCGGTGTTGTCGTTGCCGTTGCCGTTGCCGTTGCCGTCGTGGTTTGCTTAAGCTCTCTAATTAGTATTTTTAAGAGAAAGATCAGTACAAATGTTATGAATCTTACTCATACTGTAGATGTAAATTTTATTAATATCGAACACCAATGTTATTACATTTGACGAATGGCAAATATCTGCCTACTGTAGAACAACTTAATTTAGCATTAAAGAACTTATTATTTGAAAGAACGTTGTTTACTTTCGCAAGCAAGCAGGCAATTTCAACCAGTTAGAAGCATTAAGTGTCAGTTAAAAAAAACTGTACACTTCGTGAAGTGTACGAGGAGGTGCCGACTATGATCTACCCATCAGACAACTTAACGAACACTTCCGAACACTCTCGAATAAACCCAAAGTTGTGAGGTCAGCTACAAAGAAATTAGGTTTAGTACATAGCATTTGATACATGAAAGCCAGCTTGATTAGCATGGGCATAAAGGTGTGAAGGCATCACTGCTAAAGGAATGTTTTTAGTTCAAGCACAAAGTACCTCGGAAAGACATATTGGATTTGAAACTCACAGAGAGACAACAGAAAGGAGATACCACAAATTATTAATTGGCCCATTCAAGCACCCTTTCACTATAATGTAGAGCTAACTTCTCCCAACAACATGAATGCATTGCCCAAGTACACGGATAGCGAGAATTAAAATAACATCATCACCTGGCCTTATAGAAATTATCACGATATACCTCCGAATTCTCACCAGCGGCATTCAACGAATTATAAGACGGTCAGTAAGGAGAATTAACATTTTGAGATTGGCAAATGGCTACAATTCAAGACCAGACGAGGGCTTCCTGCTTCAGGTGCACTTGAGCACCTGGAAAGTTGTAGTTGGTGTTTCAAAGTGGTCGACAGGCGAACTGCACCTATTATACAGCGTGTTTCATTGGAGTGTCGTAAAACCAAAACCAAATAAATCGCTTTAGCCAATCACAAAGGTCACAGACAATCCAGTAAACCAATCAAAGTTCGAAGTAATTTACAATGTACATGCAGCTGATGCCAAAGCGCGGGAAAACATGTGTGAGTGAGTCACAACAGACCAATTTTCGATACAGCTGTTTCGACAAAGGTTGTCTCGATTGGCATCATGGGTAGTAAGAGTTTGGTTTTGCTTGATTGCGGATTAAGGTGATTCAGCAACCAAGGAAACGAGAAAGAACGATCAAATACGTCTTTGTGCCGTTTCCTTCCACCACGCTGAAAACACCCTGGGTTCAATCAAGCAACCGTAAAATCTACCATTACCCATAATAACTTTTCGACATTGTCGCGTAAGCTTTTCTGCGTTTGCAAGACAACCTTTGACGAAATAGCTGTATATTAAAATTTAGACAGTAAAACATGAGGATGCAAAGGACCGCAAACGAAAATGCTGCCTGTTTACGTAGGATCTGT
>JAHPZR010007943.1:5000-38900 GCA_019787425.1 Platygyra sinensis | reverse complement strand
GGACATTACCAAGATGTCGAACATTACCGTTGATGTCCAGTTCCGATTGCTTCGAGAAGATTTCCTTGAGCCATTAAGAGAAGGTATCTATGAAAATTACGCACAACATTCCGAGAGCACAACGAAATCAGCTGATGTAAATGCTACCAAGGAGTACGCATTGCCGGCAAGGAATTGACTGAGTCAGGAAATCATTTACAAGGTTCATTTTGATGTTTCCAAATTTTCCTATGACAAAATGGGCGCACTCAAAGAGGCTCATCTATGGTTCATTCCTGTGCCTGTCAAAAGACAATTTCGAAACAATGGTTTTTTGCCACGGTTGCTAATCGAGACCCGAGGGATCTTCAGAAAAGGTACATTTCACATTAACTTCATTGAGGAACAAAATATTCTAGATATCGAGAAAAGCCAACAAGAATACCTAAATGGTTGAGTCACCAGCTTTTTTTGAGGCCTACCGTCATGTACTTGAAGGACTCCAGGGAATGAGCGCAGACAACATGCCCTTACAAAGTATTTGTTGAATGCAGTGGACAAGGTCGAACCACCGGAGTATCTTGTACGAGAAGATGATCAAGATCCTGTATGTTATGATCTGAGTAAGGCCCTTGGTGTACGGAATTCACCAACATCGAAGAAGGTACCTGTTCTCAACCCTGAGGCTTGGCCATCAGTAGACATACTTCCTCTAAACGGGTCCCAGTTGGAAGCACTAAGAACAGCACTGACAACTGAATTTTCCGTCATACAAGGCCCACCAGGAACGGGAAAGACCTACGTTGGAGCCAAAATTGTGCGATGTCTGCTTGAAAATCGACAGCAGTGGGATCCAGAAAACGTATCACCAATGCTAATGGTTTGCTACACAAATCACGCACTGGATCAATTTCTAGAGAAAGTGCTAGAGTTTCTACCGAAGAGAGCAATTATTCGGGTCGGGGGAAGAAGCAAAAGTAAGGAACTGGAAGACTGTAATTTAAAGGTCTTCACCAGGAAGTACAGAAGAAATTATGACCATAAAATCAAACTTGAAGAAATACACGAAAATAAACTAGACATGGCATCGGAAATTGAGCATTGTAATAGACTTCTTATCAAAGCTCACGAAGTACTTTTAGAATTTCGAGATTTGGAAGACGGAATGACCTCACAACATGCAGACCAACTTTATGGAGCAATCTTTCCACGAAACGCAACAAGCAACTGTCAAAATCCAACGAATACTTTCAAATTATGGCTCTGTAACAACACCCAAATGACTGCTGCAAATCAACACTCGAGCACGTCAATGGAAAGCCACAAGGACAGAACCCAAGATGGATCTGTTCTGCAGGAGGATTTTGCAGATGAAGACGATGACGTTCTTTACCATGCTGCTGGAGAACGATTTGAAAGTCATCTTTTACAGGACGAAGTAGTGAATCCTGTTGAACAATCCCTGCAAGAGGTGCCGATGGAAAATGTAACAACAAGAGATACAGAAACGGTTTCTGACCAATGTCCATCAGCAAGCACAAAGGATAAGAATCAACTGGACGCAAACACTTCCTCTCTGAATGGATCTCCTGTTAGTTACTCCAGAAATGTGGGATGGGAGCCCTCAGTGCATGAGGATCTTTCATCTATTACGAAAAACGGGGGGAGGGCAATACTGAAGACTTACAGCAATCACAGCAGGATGCTTCGCAGATGCTAGTTTCAAAGGAGATTGAAGAGCCTATAGTTGCCAAACAGGTTGACAAGGAGAGTCAATTGCTAAATGGAGACAACGATCTCGTCTCGGAAAGCCTTGATACCGCAGAGGAAAAAAGTAACGCGGAAGGAATGAGACCACACGACGCCAATGAAGAAACCATCACAGTGGAAGATGAGGCAGCATTTATCCAGAGTCAGAGATGCATAGAGGGTGAAGAAGAATACAAGTTAGTAAGGGTACAACAATCGGATAGAGGAAAAAGCAAAGAAGAAAATGAAACAGAGCTAACTGAGAACAGTTCGGAATGGAAAACAGTTCGCTACCAGAAAAATCGATTCGTTTGGAGAAAAGAGGAAGGCGCGACCATCAGAGACGAAATAAAAGGTCAATTGGTTGAGGCGGAAGTTAGCCAAGGGGGGATTACGGCAACCAAAAAACGCAAAAAGAAGAAGAAGAAGACGGAGAACAAGATCAATCTTACGGCAAACATTGCCAACATAAGAAGGCAGCTGCAACAGGAAGCGACAATGCCAAGTGACGAGGCACTAGCAGTGGAAAATATCTGGTGTTTATCAGCAAAGGATCGCCTCCGATTGTACCTTTACTGGACTGAATGCTACCGTGAACGCCACAAAATAGAACTTCAACGATGTCAGCAACGTTATGAAGAGAAACATAAAGAGCTTTGTGTTGAATTGAAAGAAATTAAAGCCCAAGAGGAGGAAGAGGTCATACGCCGCGCAACAGTCGTTGGAATGACAACCAGCGTTGCTGCCAGATACCACACCATGCTTCAGAGAATATCTCCCAAAATCGTCATCATAGAGGAGGCTGCTGAGGTTCTGGAAGCACACATCATCACTTCTCTTTCACGAAACACAAAACATACAGTTCTCATTGGAGACCATAAGCAGCTTCGCCCGAAGGCAACAGTTTACGAACTGGCACAGAAATACAATCTGGAGATCTCGCTTTTCGAGCGAATGGTATTAAACAGTATGGACTGTAAACGCCTCTGCATTCAGCACCGCATGCGTCCTGAGATTGCCACCCTGACTAAAAGAATTTACGAACATGACATCGTGGACCACGAGTACGTGTGCGGGTTTGACGACATCTCTGGACTAAGGTACAATATGTTCTTTATTGACCACAACGAGCCTGAAGTTTTAGTTCGCGGTTTGCAAAGTTTCTCCAATCCTCACGAGGCTGGATTCCTGGTGGCTCTCTGCCGTTACTTATTACTGCAAGGTTACAATCGAGAGCAAATCACAATTCTTACCATGTACACGGGCCAACTTTTGGAGCTTCAGGGCAGAATGCCGAGGCGTGAGTTTGAGGGGATTAAAGTGTGTGTTGTCGACAACTTTCAGGGTGAAGAAAACGACATCATCCTCCTCTCGTTGGTAAGAAGCTCCAAAATAGGATTCTTGAAGGAGTCAAACAGAATATGCGTTGCATTGTCAAGAGCTCGTCAAGGATTTTATTGCATTGGAAACTTTACCCTCCTGAAAAGCCAGTGCACACTCTGGAAAGAGATTTGCGATGATTTAGAAACAAAGAACGCAATCGGTCAGACCCTAACATTGGTCTGCAAGAGGCACAGCAATGTCAACGAAGTAAGAAATTGGAATGACATCCAAAAGTTTCCCCATGGTGGTTGTGGCAAAGTCTGTGGGGTACGTCTTGACTGTGGTCATGCCTGCGACAGGGATTGTCACCCTACAGATGACGTTCATGCACCTGGTCGATGTTCAAAGGATTGTTGGAAAAGCTGTCCCAATGACCATCAATGCAAAAAGCGTTGTCATCATCCGCATGACTGTTCCTGTGAGCGTCCTATGGTGAAGATCATTCCTCAGTGCGGTCACGAACAAACAGTCAAGTGTTACATTGAACCTGAAAATTTTCCATGTCAAGTCGAATGCGAGAAAACTCTGAAATGTGGGCACAGATGTAAAAACAAATGTGGCAGTCCATGTACAACATCTTGCAAAGTAAACTGCACTAAGCTTCTTCCATGTGGACATGAAAAGGTTATGCCGTGTTTCAAAGACCCCATAATCTTTTACTTCTCTAACAAGTGCGACAGCAACTGCGACAAAGTCCTGGATTGTGGCCACCCTTGTTCTAAGAAATGCAAGGAGCTTTGTCGCTGTAACACTACAATTGAGATAGAGCGGCCATGCGGGCATAGAGTACCTGTGTTGTGTCCAGAAAAGAGCTATCCACCCCCTTGCATTATGAAATGCACTCGAAAATTGCTTGACTGTGGACACGAGTGTCCTGGTCTGTGTTATGAAGAGTGTAGCAGTTACCGCTGCGAAGTTTTGCTTGAAAAGCTTCTTCCATGTAATCACAAACAAATCCTTCCATGCCACTTTGACCCGCGTTACATCAGCTGTCACGAAATGTGTGAAAAGAAGTGTAACCAAGGCCATCCCTGCCAACAACAGTGCCACTTTGGTTTTCCATGTAAAGATTGCCAAGTAATGGTTAACATAACAATTCCCTCATGTAACCACAATATTGAGATGCACTGTCACTGGGACCCAGCTGCAATAGTTTGTGAAAGGCCATGCGAACGAGTTAGAACTTGTGGACATCCATGTCAAGACATCTGTGGTAACAACTGTGAAGCACAACCATGTATGACGTTGGAACCGAGACCATTACCTTGTGGACATACAGCAACTCTAGCCTGTAGCAAAAATCTTCAAACGTACAAATGCATGCTAAAAGTTGTGGTCGATCTATCATGTGGACACAAGAAGCCAATGGACTGCTATGTTAAAGAAGCTGGCCTAAAGAACGTGCTATGTAATGAAAAAGTAGAAAAAGAACTGCCTTGCAAGCACAAAGCCATTCTTCAGTGTCACACAAACATTGAAGACTACAAGTGTATGAAAAAAGTCGATGTCACAATGACATGTGGCCACACAAAGTCTGTCACGTGCTCCGCTGAAAGGGCTGGAAGAATACCCCCTTGCATGGTTATGAGAACTCAAAAGCTGTCCTGTGGTCACCAGGTAACTATTCCCTGTTGTGAAGCTCCCGAAGAGTACAACTGCCAGAAGATGGTTGATGTCACACTATTCTGTGGACATAAAAGGCGCGTGGAATGTTCAAAAACAAGAAAAGTATCAGAAGATGAGAAATGCGATGTTGTGGTCAAGAAAAATCTACCCTGTGGTCATGAAAAAGAGATGCAATGTTCCGTGAAACCAGAAGACGCTTTTTGTGAAGCTCCGTGTGAAAACGTTCTTCCCTGTCAGCATCCTTGCCGAGGACGATGCAGTGACGACTGCAGCCAAGTGAAATGCGCGGAAACGGTAAAAAAGAACTTGTCCTGCGGACACCATGAAATTAGTTGTCTTTGTTCTAACGACGTTTCCCAAATCATTTGTCCAAACAAATGCACACGAAAGCTATCATGCGGCCACGTTTGTAATGGAAAATGCTCTGAAAAGTGCAGTGATTACCAGTGCGAAGAGATGGTGATGAAAACACTTAATTGCCCAGGAAAGCATCATGTTCAAATGCCATGTGCTAAAGACCCAACGACAGCAATATGTGTGAAGAGCTGCACGAAAAAGCTAGACTGTGGTCATCTTTGTAACGGGGTTTGCGGCCAACCATGTGGAACTGAGAAGTGCGTGCGAAAGAAAGTGACGACTTTTCCTTGTGGCCACAAAAAGAAGCTTCCGTGTTATCTAAGAAAAACGGCTATTTGTAGCGAGCCTTGTCGGCGACAAAAGACCTCATGTGAACATCTTTGTAAAGGATGGTGTGGGGAGCCTTGCTCTAAATATCCTTGCAACGAACCTGTAACCAGAACGCTACAATGTGGTCACAAGATTGAAATGCGTTGCTCTCAGAACCCGGAAAATGTAAAGTGCCCTGTAGCATGTGGAACAAAGCTGCAATGTGGTCATCAGTGTTCTGGGACATGTGGCGATTGTCGGGAAAGGAATTCACACGAAATTTGCCAGAATCCATGCACTCGTTTTCTCGTTTGCCTGCACCGTTGCAGAGCAACATGCTGCGAGCCTTGCCCTCCGTGTGTCAGTAAATGCTGTCGAAGGTGCCCCCATGATAAGTGTAAGGCGCACTGCTCAAAGCCATGCAGACCATGTAGACAGCCTTGTGCATGGAGTTGTCCTCATTATCAGTGCAACAATCTCTGTGGTGAGAATTGCGATCGCCCTCGATGTGACGCTCCTTGTCCTAAAAAGCTCTCTTGCGGCCACCAATGTATTGGCTTGTGTGGAGAAAACTGTCCTACCGTGTGTGCCATCTGCCACGCTAAAAAGCTATCTTCTATATTGAAGGATGGACGTGTTAAGAAAACGGAACCAACAAGATGTTTGCAACTTTTCGACTGTGGTCACATCATGACAGTTAAAGCAATGGACGAATGGGTTTTACGTCAACAGAGCAGTGACGTTCAACTTATCCGTTGTCCAAGATGTTCTACATCAATAACGTTCAGCTATCGCTATGGAAACCTCGTCAAAAGGACACTGAAGAACATTGAAATTGTCAAGGAACAAGTACACCAGCTTGCAGTGGACGTTTCGGAGTCTGTACATGTCTTAGGAAAGGATCTAAGGCGCCTACACTTTGATGTGAGGAAGCTGAAGTTTCCGCCAACAGTTCTTCGCGTTGTGCAGTTTTTTCCACGTGATGTAGATCAAATGCATGAACGCACGATTCAGTTTCTTTTTATGGTTAGGAATCACTTGACGATTCTTAAGAAAGCACAGGCATCACAGCATGTTCTAGCGCAAGTACACACAGATCGAGCTATCTCTACACAGCAAGGGGACGTGGAGCAACTCGAGAACATTACCATGAATGCGCTTGAAAATATCAAAGAATACCTTGAGCAACCTCAACCCAATTTGAAAACTCTTTGTCAGGTGCACGAACATACAAGGAAGTTCTTTCTTTTCAGTCATGTACTAGAGGCCCATATTGAAGCTGCAAAACGCCAAATCCCTTTTTCAAGAAGAGGTAGCACTCAATTAAAGTTGGCTTGCCATCGGTTTGCAGTGTTTTTTCAGGGGAACGACCATGCTCTAGATCTTGATTGGCTAAGAGAAACAGTCACCTTGCTAAGAACGGAGCTGCAACTTCCACCCCTACTACCCGAAGAAGTAGAAGAGTTCGCGAATTTCCCAGGGTACCAAAAAGGTGTCTGGAAATCATGCGACAAAGGCCACGTTTATTTCACGGGATGGATAGTACGAGGTGGCGAAGACGTTCCGGTGGGAAGAGAAGGATGTAGTCGGTGTAGAGCAGGAGAGTAGAGCTATTGAGTTGTCTATGGATAGTGACTGATGTGCCAAGAAGAGTTCACTGGAAGGCGAAACAATGAAACATGCTGTACAAGTGATTAGAGGGGTGAGGGAAAAAGTTTAAGAGGCAAGATTTCGAACATTGTCCTTCAAGAAACTCTTTAGTGGAATAAGAACCGATTTGAAGTTAAATTAGATTCATTCATGCATGTGTAGGACCTTAGGATGAAGAGCGTCAGTGATTTTAAGCCCCTGGCAAACGAGGACACATTTTTGCGGACACATTGTCGCTCATGATGTTTCCTTGCGCGCGCAAACTGGGAAACATTTGTTGCGGACACAATATGTTTCTGAACAAAATCAGAAACATTTTTTGGGTCCCGGACACAAAATTTGTGTCCGCAACAAATATTGCGCGCGGGCAAACGGGGGAACATTTGTGTCGGCAACAATGTGTCCTCGTTAGCCAGGGCCTTTACATCGTGTCTGGCGAAAGCCACAATATGGAATGCCTTATTCGACAAGATGTCTTAAATGGGCAGTTTGAAATAATGATGCCTGCTATTGATTGGCAAACACTGTTCCCAATGAAATCACTTCCAGTCATTCCTTGCATTGACAACACCGAGAAAGAAAGGGTATTCTCTGCACATGCTACTGCCAGGTGTCTGTGCAGATGGCGTGATACTGAGGACATCTCCGAAACGAAACCGAGCCTGGATGGTTGTCTGCTGGCTTGCTTCCGTCCTCCGCTCTTGCGAAAGGAAAGGTTTGCGAAGATGGGCCACAATTTTCCAGCAAAATTACTCGATAAACAAGCAAGTACAAAATGTTCGACAAGTCTCATGCAGTATGTTAAAAAGGACACTAGTTGTGCTGAGCGAAAAAGCACATCACATTAGATGACATTAGTTTTTTATATTTTGTTTTTTAATGAAATAATAAATAGACTGGGCATTGCCATGATTGTTAAGTCTTAAAATCAAGGATTCTTCAGTGATATCATTTTTTGGTAAAGCAGAATAAGGATCTCGAACTAAAGAGTATATGCATGGTACGTTAAACAAAGGTTTCGTATAATTCTAGTTTCTTTTATAGCATTTTGTACTGCCCAATTAGTAATTAGTGGTCTGTATCTTTCTGTTGTCTCTCTGTGACTTTCAAATCCAATATGTCTTTCCGAGGTATTTTGCGCTTGGACTCAAAACATTTGTTTAGCAGATACCTTTACACCTTTATGTCCATGCTAATCAAACTCGTTTTCATGTATCAAATGTTATGTGCTAAACCTAATTTCTCTGTCGCTGACCTCACAATGATGGGTTTATTCGAGTGTTCGGGAGTGCTCGTTAAGTTGTCTGATTGGTAGAGAAGAGTCGGTACCTCTTCGTATACTTCACGAACTGCTGCACAGTTTTTTTCAACTGACACTGCTTCGTTGCTTCGTTGAGATTGCCTGCTTGCTTGCGAAAGTAAACAACGTTCTTTCAAATAATGAGATCTTCTTTAATGCTAAATTAAGTTGTTTTACAATAGGCAGATATTTGCCATTCGTCAAATGTAATAACATTGGTGTTCGAAATTAATAAAATTTCGCTTATTTTCTACCATTTTCGTTCTTCTTCAAGTGCGGGTCGCCTACAGACTCGATCCCAAGTAACAGCTATAAATGCTAACGCGGCATGAGCTAACTGCTTTGTTGTCGATAATACGTATTGGTTCAAAGAAATTGCCAGTAACATAACTTATACCTTCGGTATGAGAAAGATTCATAAAATTTGTACTGATCTTTCTCTTAAAAATACTAATAAGAGAGCTTAAGCAAATCACGACGGCAATGGCAACGACAACACCGCCAGACAAAAAGTTTATGAGTAGAACAATGGTTGTGCACGTGCGTTACAAATCTTTGTACATTTCTTTGCCATCCTCTGCACAATTGCAACGTGAAATGACCATGGCAAATGCGGATGACGCGGGCTAATGTTTCGTATTTTCATTTTAAATTGAACACCGGCGTTACAGATTTAGCTTGAGCACGTTCTGAGACCAAAAGGTGCACTGAATATATCTAGACAATTGCGAATTTCGAAGGTAAAGGGCGTTGTCGTCGGGGTCGCCATCGTTATTAGGGAAATTAGGAAACTTGAGCAAACCACGACGGCAACGGCAACGGGAACGCCGCTAAACAAAAGGTTTAATGAGCAGAACAATAGCTGTGCACGTGCGTTATAAATCTTTGTACATTTCGTTGCCGTTCTCTGCCAAACAACAACGTGAAATGACCAAGTTTTGCGTATTAGTATGTATTTTGGAGAACCTAGGCCACGACGGCAAATGTTTCGGATTTCGTTATGGAATTGATTGCTGGCATTACATATTTAGCTTGAGCAGGTTTTTAAACAGATATGCGCTCTAAACGAGTTTAATTACTTAAGAAATTCGAGAGTAAAATTTAAATCCACTTTTTGCTAGGCATCGTCCCTGGCGTCGCCGTCATCAGTGCTTAAGTTCCCTATTTAGCAAACCACGACGGCTTCAACAAACAAAAGGTTTAATGAGCAGAACAATAGCTGTGCACGTGCGTTTTGAATCTTTGTACATTTCTTTGCCGTCCTCTGCAAAACAACAACGTGAAATGACCAAGTTCTATGTATTTTGGTGAACGCGACCCACAATGGCTAATTTTTCGTATCTTATAATGGAGTTAAACGCTGTCGGTGCATGTCTACAATCATGGACAAAAGTCTTGGGACAAATTTACATTTGAGGCGCTTTTTCACGAGCGCCAAACAAACAGTCAGGCGCGAATTCATCTACACTAATTCCTCTCCCCCCCCCCCCCCCCCGCCTACAATGTTGGACAAGTGTACACGCTCTATTTCTCTAGATTTTCAACATTGTATGGGGGGCGGGGGGAGAAAGCAACGCATAACAGTCCTTTTTTTAAAACTCCGTTCTAAAAACACAAAAAATTAATGCAATTACCCAAGTGTCCCAGGAATTTTGTCCGCGATTGTAGCTTGAGCAAATTTTTAGACCGATATATAAGGCGCACTGAACAGATCTACAAAGTTGCGACATTCAATGGTAAAATGTACATACATTTTTTACAAAGAGTTGTCCCCGCGGTCGCCGTCGCCATTGCTAAAACACTCCCTATTGCTTATGCACAGGAACACGCTCTCTCCTGTATCTTTCGACTTGTGAGTAGATACGTCGTCCTCTTACGCATTCTTTGTAAGGGAGCTTTTTCACGTTTTCTGTTTAGAACGTTTTATGACATAAACAAGAATCGTGGAACCAATGGTTCGAAACAATCACGTTTCTTTAACTAAGATGCCAAAAAAACAATAAACCTAAATGAAGATCGATTGTGGATGACTGAGATGTCTATAAAACACTTAGGCCCCGTCCACACTAATCCGTTTTCAAACGAAAACGGAGCTGTTTTGCTCCGGATACGGCTATCGTCCACACTACAACGCCGTAAACGCTCGGCGAAAACGGAGCCATTCGAAAACGCTCTCCAGAGTGGAGTGATTTGAAAACGATACTTTTTGAAAACGCTGTTTTCTAGTGTGGACGGAGAAAATCCAAAATGAGAATATCCAAAATGGCGCCAATTTCGCGGGCCGACATATTGAAATCCGTATGCGTCGAGTTCATTTGAGCATGCGTACTGAGGGTATCAAAGCGTTTTTAAACTGATACGGCGTTGTAGTGTGGACGGGCGAAAACGATACGAAAACGATAAGTGTGGACGCAAATCGTTTTGAAAACGGAGCAAAACAGCTCCGTTTTCCTTTTCTTCAACATATGCATCCCTGACGTAAGCTCACTGAAATGTGGTTACAGTACAAAATGCTATAAAAGAAACTAGAATTATACGAAACCTTTGTTTAACGTACCATGCATATACTCTTTAGTTCGAGATCCTTATTCTGCTTTACCAAAAAATGATATCACTGAAGAATCCTTGATTTTAAGACTTAACAATCATGGCAATGCCCAGTCTATTTATTATTTCATTAAAAAACAAAATATAAAAAACTAATGTCATCTAATGTGATGTGCTTTTTCGCTCAGCACAACTAGTGTCCTTTTTAACATACTGCATGAGACTTGTCGAACATTTTGTACTTGCTTGTTTATCGAGTAATTTTGCTGGAAAATTGTGGCCCATCTTCGCAAACCTTTCCTTTCGCAAGAGCGGAGGACGGAAGCAAGCCAGCAGACAACCATCCAGGCTCGGTTTCGTTTCGGAGATGTCCTCAGTATCACGCCATCTGCACAGACACCTGGCAGTAGCATGTGCAGAGAATACCCTTTCTTTCTCGGTGTTGTCAATGCAAGGAATGACTGGAAGTGATTTCATTGGGAACAGTGTTTGCCAATCAATAGCAGGCATCATTATTTCAAACTGCCCATTTAAGACATCTTGTCGAATAAGGCATTCCATATTGTGGCTTTCGCCAGACACGATGTAAAGGCCCTGGCTAACGAGGACACATTGTTGCCGACACAAATGTTCCCCCGTTTGCCCGCGCGCAATATTTGTTGCGGACACAAATTTTGTGTCCGGGACCCAAAAAATGTTTCTGATTTTGTTCAGAAACATATTGTGTCCGCAACAAATGTTTCCCAGTTTGCGCGCGCAAGGAAACATCATGAGCGACAATGTGTCCGCAAAAATGTGTCCTCGTTTGCCAGGGGCTTAAAATCACTGACGCTCTTCATCCTAAGGTCCTACACATGCATGAATGAATCTAATTTAACTTCAAATCGGTTCTTATTCCACTAAAGAGTTTCTTGAAGGACAATGTTCGAAATCTTGCCTCTTAAACTTTTTCCCTCACCCCTCTAATCACTTGTACAGCATGTTTCATTGTTTCGCCTTCCAGTGAACTCTTCTTGGCACATCAGTCACTATCCATAGACAACTCAATAGCTCTACTCTCCTGCTCTACACCGACTACATCCTTCTCTTCCCACCGGAACGTCTTCGCCACCTCGTACTATCCATCCCGTGAAATAAACGTGGCCTTTGTCGCATGATTTCCAGACACCTTTTTGGTACCCTGGGAAATTCGCGAACTCTTCTACTTCTTCGGGTAGTAGGGGTGGAAGTTGCAGCTCCGTTCTTAGCAAGGTGACTGTTTCTCTTAGCCAATCAAGATCTAGAGCATGGTCGTTCCCCTGAAAAAACACTGCAAACCGATGGCAAGCCAACTTTAATTGAGTGCTACCTCTTCTTGAAAAAGGGATTTGGCGTTTTGCAGCTTCAATATGGGCCTCTAGTACATGACTGAAAAGAAAGAACTTCCTTGTATGTTCGTGCACCTGACAAAGAGTTTTCAAATTGGGTTGAGGTTGCTCAAGGTATTCTTTGATATTTTCAAGCGCATTCATGGTAATGTTCTCGAGTTGCTCCACGTCCCCTTGCTGTGTAGAGATAGCTCGATCTGTGTGTACTTGCGCTAGAACATGCTGTGATGCCTGTGCTTTCTTAAGAATCGTCAAGTGATTCCTAACCATAAAAAGAAACTGAATCGTGCGTTCATGCATTTGATCTACATCACGTGGAAAAAACTGCACAACGCGAAGAACTGTTGGCGGAAACTTCAGCTTCCTCACATCAAAGTGTAGGCGCCTTAGATCCTTTCCTAAGACATGTACAGACTCCGAAACGTCCACTGCAAGCTGGTGTACTTGTTCCTTGACAATTTCAATGTTCTTCAGTGTCCTTTTGACGAGGTTTCCATAGCGATAGCTGAACGTTATTGATGTAGAACATCTTGGACAACGGATAAGTTGAACGTCACTGCTCTGTTGACGTAAAACCCATTCGTCCATTGCTTTAACTGTCATGATGTGACCACAGTCGAAAAGTTGCAAACATCTTGTTGGTTCCGTTTTCTTAACACGTCCATCCTTCAATATAGAAGATAGCTTTTTAGCGTGGCAGATGGCACACACGGTAGGACAGTTTTCTCCACACAAGCCAATACATTGGTGGCCGCAAGAGAGCTTTTTAGGACAAGGAGCGTCACATCGAGGGCGATCGCAATTCTCACCACAGAGATTGTTGCACTGATAATGAGGACAACTCCATGCACAAGGCTGTCTACATGGTCTGCATGGCTTTGAGCAGTGCGCCTTACACTTATCATGGGGGCACCTTCGACAGCATTTACTGACACACGGAGGGCAAGGCTCGCAGCATGTTGCTCTGCAACGGTGCAGGCAAACGAGAAAACGAGTGCATGGATTCTGGCAAATTTCGTGTGAATTCCTTTCCCGACAATCGCCACATGTCCCAGAACACTGATGACCACATTGCAGCTTTGTTCCACATGCTACAGGGCACTTTACATTTTCCGGGTTCTGAGAGCAACGCATTTCAATCTTGTGACCACATTGTAGCGTTCTGGTTACAGGTTCGTTGCAAGGATATTTAGAGCAAGGCTCCCCACACCATCCTTTACAAAGATGTTCACATGAGGTCTTTTGTCGCCGACAAGGCTCGCTACAAATAGCCGTTTTTCTTAGATAACACGGAAGCTTCTTTTTGTGGCCACAAGGAAAAGTCGTCACTTTCTTTCGCACGCACTTCTCAGTTCCACATGGTTGGCCGCAAACCCCGTTACAAAGATGACCACAGTCTAGCTTTTTCGTGCAGCTCTTCACACATATTGCTGTCGTTGGGTCTTTAGCACATGGCATTTGAACATGATGCTTTCCTGGGCAATTAAGTGTTTTCATCACCATCTCTTCGCACTGGTAATCACTGCACTTTTCAGAGCATTTTCCATTACAAACGTGGCCGCATGATAGCTTTCGTGTGCATTTGTTTGGACAAATGATTTGGGAAACGTCGTTAGAACAAAGACAACTAATTTCATGGTGTCCGCAGGACAAGTTCTTTTTTACCGTTTCCGCGCATTTCACTTGGCTGCAGTCGTCACTGCATCGTCCTCGGCAAGGATGCTGACAGGGAAGAACGTTTTCACACGGAGCTTCGCAAAAAAGGTCTTCTGGTTTCACGAAACAATGCATCTCTTTCGCATGGCCACAGGGTAAATTTTTCTTGACCACAACATCGCATTTCTCATCATCTGATACTTTTCTTGTTTTTGAACATTCCACGCGCTTTTTGTGTCCACAGAATAGTGTGACATCAACCATCTCCTGACAGCTGTACTCTTCGGGATTTCACAACAGGGAATAGTTATCTCATGATCACAGGACAACTTTCGAGTTCTCATAACCATGCAAGGGGGTATTCTTCCAGCCCTTTCAGCGGAGCAGATGACAGACCTTGTGTGTCCACATGCCATACTGATATCGACTTTTTTCATACACTTGTACTCTTCAGTATTTGTGTGACACTGAAGGACTGGCTTTGTGCTTGCAAGGCAATTCTTTATCTACTTTTGCAGTGCATAGCACGTTCTGTAGGCCAGCTTTTTCAGCATAACATTCAACTTGCTTCTTGTGTCCACATGATAGATCGACCACAACTTTTGCCTTGCATTTGTACGTTTGAAGATTTTTGTTGCAGGCTAAAGTTACTGCATGTCCACAAGGTAATGTTCTCGGTACCAACTTTTACATGGTCGTGCTTCACAGTTCTTACCACAGACGTCTCGACAAGGATGTCCACAGGTTCTGAGTCTTTCGCATGGCTTTTCACAAACTATTGCAGCTGGGTCCCAGTGACAGGGCATTTCAATATTGTGGTTACATGTGGAAATTGTCATGTTAACCATCACTTGGCAATCTTTACATGGAAAACCAAAGTGGCACCGCTGTTGGCAGGGATGGTCCTCGGTTACACTTCTTTTGGCACATTTCGTGACAGCGGATGTTACGCTGGGTCAAAGTGGCAAGGAAGGATTAGTTTGTGATCACATGGAAGAAGCTTTTCCACCAAACTGTCGCACCGGTAAGTGCTACATTCTTCATAACACAGACCAGGACACTCGTGTCCACAGTCAAGGAATACTCGAGTGCATTTCATGATACAAGGGGGTGGATAGCTCTTTTTTGGACACAAACACGAGTACTCTATGCCTGCATGGCAGCTCGACCTCAACTGTAGTGTTGCAGCGACATCGGTCTTTGCATTTCTTGGAACATGGGTGGCCACAAACCAGGACTTTGTCGCAGTCGCTGTTGCACTGGTTATAGAAGAAATATGGGGTCTTTGAAACACGGCATAACCTTTTCATGTCCACATGGAAGAGCCTTAGTGCAGTTAACTTGACATATAATATGCGTCAGGTCTAATTACAACACATGCATTATTTGTTCGTGGCCGCATCGAGGAAAAATCTTCACCATAGGACGTGCACAGAAACAGCCGTACGGATAATGGCAAGACTTTTGGCACTGATGGCCATTGGGGCAGCTTTTCCAACACACTTTGAGGCATTGACCAGGTACATGAAATTCATCTGTAGGATGACAGGCCCTGTAACAGCGTGACCACAGTCAAGACGCACCCCACAGAGTTTGTCACAACCACCGAGGGGAAACATTTGGATGTCACTCGAATTTCGTACTTTCGTTGACATTGCTGTGCCTCTTGCAGACCAATGTTAGGGTCTGGCCGATTGCACTCTTCGTTTCTAAATCATCGCAAATCTCTTTCCATAGTATGCACTGGCTTTTGAGAAGGGTAAAGTTTCCAATGCAATAAAATCCTTGACGAGCTCTTGACAATGCAACGCATATTCTGTTAGACTCCTTCAAGAATCCTATTGTGGAGCTTCGCACCAACGAGAGGAGGATGATGTCGTTTTCTTCACCCTGAAAGTTGTCGACAACACACACTTTTATCCCGTCAAACTCGCGTCTCGGCATTCTGCTCTGAAGCTCCAAAAGCTGGCCCGTGTACATGGTAAGAATTGTGATTTGCTGTCGCTTATAACCTTGTAGTAACAAGTAACGGCAGAGGGCCACTAGGAATCCAGCCTCGTGAGGATTTGAGAAACTTTGCAAACCAGGAACCTCTTTCTCAGGCTGGTTGTGGTCAATAAAGAACATATTGTGCCTTAGTCCAGAGATGTTATCAAACCCGCAAACGGACTCATGGTCCACGATCTCATGTTCATAAATTCTTTTGGTCAGGGCGGCAATCTCAGGACGCATGCGGTGCTGAATGCAGAGGCGCTTGCAGTCCAGACTGTTTAACACCATTCGCTCAAAGAGCGAGATCTCCAGATTGAATTTCCGGGCCAATTCGTAAACTGTTGCCTTCGGGCGAAGCTGCTTATGGTCTCCAATGAGAATAGTATGTTTTGTATTTCGTGAAAGAGAAGTGATGATATGTGCTTCCAGAACCTCAGCAGCCTCCTCTATGATGACGATTTTGGGAGATATTCTCTGAAGCATGGTGTGATATCTGGCAGCAACGCTGGTTGTCATTCCAACGACTGTTGCGCGGCGTATGACCTCTTCCTCGTCTTGGGCTTTAATCTCTTCCAATTCAACACAAAGGTCTTTATGTTTCTGTTCATAACGTTGTTCACATCGTTGAATTTCTATTCTGTGGCGTTCACGGTAGCATTCAATCCAGTAAACGTACAATCGGAGGCGATCTTTTGCCGATAAACACCAAATATTTTCCACTGCTAGTGCCTCGTCACTGGGCATCATCGCTTCCTGCTGTATCTGCCTTATGTTAGCAATGTTTGCTGTAAGATTGATCTTGTTCTCTGTCTTCTTCTTTTTCTTTTTGCGTTTTTTGGTGGCCTTAATCCTCCCTTGGCTATGTTCAGCCTCAACCAATTGACCTTTTATTTCGTCTCTGATGGTCCCGCCTTCCTCTTTTCTCCAAAAGAATGGTTTGCGATTTTTCTGGTAGAGAACTGTTTTCCATTCCGCACTGTTCGCAGGTACCTCTGCTTCATTTTCTTCTTTGCGTTTTCCTCTATCCGATTGCTGTACCCTTACTAACCTGTAATCTTCTTCACCCTCTATACATCTCTGACCCTGGATCCATGCCACCTCATCTTCCACTGTGATGGTCTCTTCAGTAGTGTCATGTGGTTTCATTTCTTCCTCGTTATTTTTTTCCTCTGTGACATCAAGGCTTTCCGAGAGGGGGTTGTTGTCTGCATTTAGCAACTGACTTTCCTCTTCAACTTGTTTGGCACCTATAGGTTCTTCAATCTCCTTTGAAATTGGCGTCTGCGAGTCGTCCTGCTGTGATTGCTGTACGTTTTCAGCAGTGCCCTGCTCCTCGTTCTTGGTACTGGACAGAAGATCCTTATGAACTGAAGGCTTCCATGCCACATTTCTGGAGTAACTAATAGGAGATCCATTTACAGAGGAAGTGTTTGCGCCCAGTTGATTTGTGTCCTTTGTATTTCTTGATTGACGTTTGTCTGAAACCGTCTCTGCATTCCCTGTTATTGCATTCTCCTTTGGCATCTCTTGCAGAGATTGTTCAACATGACTCATTACTTCGTCCTGTAAAAGATGGCTGTTGTTGTTTCCTTGAAATCGTTCTCCAGCTGCATGGTAAAGAATGTCATCGTCTTCATCTGCATAATCGTCTTGCAGAACAGATCCATCTTGGGCTCTGTCCTTGTGGCTTTCCATTGTCGTGCTCGAGTGCTGGTTTGCTTCATTCATCTGGGTGTTGTTACAGAGCCATAATTTGAAAGTATTTGTTGGGTTTTGACAGTTGCTTGTTGCGTTCCGTGGAAAGATTGCTCCATAAAGTTGGTCTGCATGTCTTGAGGTCATTCCGTCTTCTAAATCTTGAAACTCCAAAAGCACTTCGTCTGCTTTAGTAAGGAGCTTCTTGCCATGTTCAATTTCCGAGTCCATTTCTCGTTGATTCTCTTCCATTTCCTCAAGTTTGAATCCATGGGCATTATTTCTTCGGTACTTCTTGGTGAAGACCTTTAAATTACAGGCTTCTAACTTCTCACTTTTGCTTCTTCCCCCGACCCGAATAATCGCTCTCTTTGGAAGAAACTCTAGTACCTTCTCTAGAAATTGATCCAGTGCGTGGTTTGTGTAGCAAACCATTAGCATTGGTGACACATTTTCTGGATCCCACTGCTGTCGATTTTCAAGCAGGCATCGCACAATTTTGGCTCCAACGTAGGTCTTTCCCGTTCCTGGTGGGCCTTGTATGACGGAAAATTCAGTTGTCAGTGCTGTTTTTAAAGCTTCTAACTGGGACCCGTTTAGCGGAAGTATGTCTACTGATGGCCAAGCCTCAGGGTTGAGAACAGGTACCTTCTTTGATTTTGGTGAATTCCGTACACCAAGGGCCTTGCTCAGATCATAACATACAGGATCTTGACCATCTTCTCGTAATAGATACTCCGGTGGTTCCGCCTTGCCACTACATTCAACTAAATACTTTGTGAAAGGCATGTTGTCTGCGTTCATTCCCTTAAGTCCTTCAAGTACATGACGGTGGGCTTCAAAAAAAGTTGGTGACTCGACCATCTTGTATTCTTGTTGGCACTTCTCGATATCTAAAATGTTTTGTTCCTCAATGAATTGAATGTGAAATGTACCTTTCTGAAGATTCCTTAGGTCTCGATTAGCAACCGTGGCAAAAAGTATTGTTTCGAAATTGTCTTTTGACAGGCACAGGAATGAACCATAGATGAGCCTCTTTGAGTGCGCCCAGTTTGTCATAGGAAATTTGGAAACATCAAATTGAACCTTGTAAATAATTCCAGACTGCGTCAATTCCTTGCCGGCAATACTTACTCCTTGGTAACACTTTATCATCTGCTTACGTTGTCTTCTTGGAATGTTGTGCTTAATTTCATAGATTCCTTCTCGTAATGGCTCAAGAAAATCCTCTCGAAGCAATCGGAACTGGACATCAAGGTAATGTTCGACATCTTGGTAATGTCCCTTTTTGATGTTCTCTTGCAGAGAAGGTCGTTCTTGAGACTTAATTTCTTCGTTCGTTGGACATATGGGCATGTCTCGAAAATCATTTGGTGGCTTTTGACTAGTCTTGTTGGCGTAACGTCTTCCAAGCTTTTGTCTTTCGGCCCTGATGATGTCATCTCTTCTTTGTTTGAAATCGTCTAATTGTTTCTTCACCTGATCTTTTCCATCAGTGTTTGTCTGATCCAAGGTTTCTCTGAGCAGATCGTAAGGCGGGTCCGCATATGAACTTGGTAAGTGCATCAGATAGTTATTGAATATCTTGATTAGGGATTTTATGAGTCTTCTTTGAGACTGGAGATCAGTGATTGCTGTTTTCGATTTCTGAATACGATCGAGTAAGTATGGAATTTTGGAACTAAAATATGCTGAACCTTTAAGCGCAGCTAGAATGTTATTCGTGTTTTCGTCTGCTGGTGCATCGCAGACAACTGCTAATGTGCAAGTAAGGTCAAAGATGAAGTCATCAGTGTTGTACTGTTCATCGTCTGTTCTTAGAAAGAACTTAAAACCAGCCATATGCTCGTTTAGTTTGTACACTACCTCAGTGCAATCCTTTTCTTTCAAGGTCTTAAGATCCAAGATGTTACCTTTGCCGGGAAGTGATTTCTTTTGACCGCCCTTCTGTGCTCTACCCGCGGAAGGCTGTGTCTCTTGCTGCGTTGCTGATTTCGCATTTCTGTTCTTTGGATGCGGCTTTCCTGTAAAATGGGCTTGGTTTTTACCTGTGTCAAAGGAGATAAACAATTTAACATAAAGTTGTAAAGTAGTTCAAACTTTCCAGCTTGCACCAGTTGTCTGTTAGTGTACTCGCCTAAAGTTTGTCTTTTGCCAGTTGATGACGGAAGAAGTTTGCCTTTGTAACCTCGCCCTTTTGGATCTTGCTTCTTATATTGGTCAGAATTGCCACCTTAAACAAAACACGAAATGTTTCATTTTGTGGTTACAATACGATACTGTTACAATACGATACTGTCTCAATGCCCAATTATCCATAAAATTCAATCACTCGAAACATGATAGAGTAACGGCCGATGAGTGACAGATCAACGCGCTCCGTGTCACGCGTGAATCCCAGTTGATTTCCACCACATCGGAAACTCAACGGAAATACTAAGTGTTTTACCGGCCGATCCCCGCCAAGGTACCTGAAAACATAAATTTGTTTATCCAACATTAACCGCGTTAACGTTGAATTTCAGATCAAGCTGTCTTCGTTCAGTGCTGGCCAGGGCTATTGTGGTATTGTTCTTGGTCAAGACCCTTTATTCCCAATCTGGATCTCTCCGCCTAGTAGTATAAATGGGTTCTGGCAAATTGCGTGGGGTACCCTGTGTCAGCTTGCACTCTATCTACAATCGTGCACAAACGTCATTGGGACACTTACGTGATGTAACGACTGGAATTATCTGTGTTTTACAACTGAAGTTTGAAAAAAGGCTGCTACCGTTTTAAAAAACGCGTTGCCGGGCCCCCTTCCCACCCATTACAATGTTGAAAATCAGGTGAAATTGCAAGTACAGGTTTTTAGCATTGTTTGGGGGGTGGGGTTGAGGTTAAGTTGTATTCGCATCTGGCGTGCGCACAAAAGCGCCAAAAGCGCAGTTTGTCTTAAGACTTTTTTGTCCATGATTGTAGGAGAGTATCAATGTTTCTTCTTCTGCCAAATACTATGGAAATCGGAGTTAGTAACAGGCCTGATGAGCCATCTACACTTGGAGACAGACATCGATCATTTAATTACATCGTGATAAGTTTTCTGCTTACCAGCTTCTGAATTAGGTCTACTTGTAGAGGGTCCAGCTGCACCCTGTGAATCTGAAGTTTGTGAAGATCGCTGTTTTGGTCTCCTGGTCTTTTTCGTTCCTCCTTTGTTTGGTTCCATCTTTGTTCCAAGACCTGGAAAAAAGCTTTGTGTTAAGGTATTTTCTCTGAAATAAATATCCACATTGCTTCGTAGTGGAGTTCCCGCTCACAGGTTTACAGTGCAACTCCCTCAAAATGTCAAGAATTTGAATGTGGGGCAACTGGAACTTTTCCTTAGATGCTTGAACATGAAAGAAGCAAAACGTTTACCAAACTTTACAAACGCTTTCCGCGGGAGCTCGCCATGTTTTATCTTTCCCACGAAATCAGTACTTAGTTTCGGCCAAATTTCTTAAATGGGGCGACTGTACAAACTCGGTTCCAGGCTTCGCTGCCAGCTTCCCCTCCCCGCCTCTAGCCGTTCTGTTTGGAAACAACTGCGTATGCAGTAGGCTCGATCTCCACTTCTCGCTTGTGTCCGGTCTACGCTTCTCCCCGAGAAAAGCCTTAGGAGGAGGAATGCGGGCTCCTTTCCAGAACAGCAGCTGGTAATCGACCCCACGTGTACTGACAGTTGCTTGATGGAAAGTTTAGGCTGATAATATAACTGGAGCTGGTAATCGGTACTAAGTTCTCTTTTTAACATCCACAGAAAATCATATATTCGGGTTTAGAGAACAGATCTGGTCAACAGTGGAATATTGGCTTATGTTACAAATGCTCTCAACAAGTAAGGCAGAAAATGTATGGAAATCAGTAGTAAGAATCTGCATGTTGATATTGAGCTTGCCTGGATTAGCCTTCCTTTTTTCATTTGTTGAGGCTTGTAGTTCTACTTTTGTGCCTTCCAGGCGCCTCCCTCTACAATCATTTTCTATCTACGTTATGTTTTGTGGGACCACCATCATAAAGACAATGAAATGAAAACGAGGATGTCTTTGCTATTAGAAATCTATCTTGACAGAGGCAAAGCAACCTTTTCAGGTACTTTCAAGCTATGAACGTATTCATCCAATTTATAACCATAAACGTGTATATTTTGGGATTGAATAAAGTCATGTATGGACAATATTTTTAGTTATTCAGACAAAACAGAAACTCGAGACAATAAAGTTACTGCTTTTGGGGGACCGGCACATGTATGATGCTGCAGACGATTTAAAAATAAACAAGTTGTTCAAAAAGTAGATTCTCATCTGAGACAGATCATGGTCTCTTGTATGAGACAGTTCGACGACTTTTAACGCTTAACGACTAAATTTTACCAGTTTGTGGTTACTCTCAAAGGTGAGACCTCTAGTAGATGGTGATTTTCCTATCGTGTGAGTTGCGTTTCCATTGTATTTCGTCAGCGAACGTCCCTATTTCCCCCCCGCTAGTTAGGCGCAGACGTTTTATCGTTTCACCTTGGTTCCCATCGGCTTACAACTTTCATGCGTGTCTACTAAGCCAGCAATAACCCCTTTTGTTGTTCTCAAACTCTTTTGTCAATGGTGTTTGAAAAAGCAATAATTACGACGTTTCCTTATTCTTTTTTTCAATGATAACAGAACAGTACTGAAGTGGAACGGTTACAGAAGGTTTTCCAGTCGTATTTTCCTGGGATGTAGCCCCGTATAGGTATCTACTACCAGATCAAGGTAGATCAAGGTTTACGGTGGTTTGGGAATGGATGTGGAGAAGCGCGAGCCTTGATAAGCGGCTTTTCCCCATCGATGCTTTCATGTAGTTGTTAAGGCAGCGCAATGTGCTTGCACTTCGTTTGCATTCACATGATGTTACTAGAATAGTACATGCAATATTTGATCAGAACGCGTACGTTCGGATAGAAGGATGCTTCACATTCCTTTGTTGCCAAAGCAGGCGAAACCGGCCTCAGTTCCGGTTCTATTCGAGGGTATCGGGCTTTCCACCGCTGAACCTCCTTTTCGAATAACTCTGGTGATAGATTATTAAGATTTACTAAGAGCTGCTTTGAGATCAACATCTCTCGCGCAGAGAACACATGGAACGAGGCCAAGTAATGATGTGGAAACTGCCGCCGAAGGCGAAAACTGTTCATCGGCGATGTGATCGATTATAGGAATCACAGCGTTCCGTTTAAAAGATTCTTCGGGAGTTTGCGCCTCAGCATTAGAGTTTTCGAGGCATTTCAGCATTTGAACCCACTTTGACAGCCACTGAAACACTTTCCCACAAAGTTCAGGAGGCTTGTTCTCTTTTCGTTGAAAAAGCATCCTTTTGTGTGTCAGCTTTGCCAAGCGACTTGTCATCTTGCAGTGACAAAACGTGAGCGAGGTCACACAGAGAGAAATAATTTGGCAAATCTTATGTGCGAAAAGCGGAAATTAAGAACTAAATGTTGCACAAAAACGTTCTTTTTGCCTTGTTAGCACTAAACCTCTCCCAGAGTTACATGTTATTCTTCATTCTCTCAGAATCAGCAAGTCGTACACAATCAAAATATTATCGGGCTATCGTGTTGCTGAGTATAGGCCTTAATATGCTGCTAGGTTTTCTCATTGTTGAGAACACCTTTTCTCAGTGATTGCAACTTGAATAATGTGTTGACAATTCCACCTAAATACATGTCAAATGTCCGTTTGTCTACATCATATCTATACATACTCCTCAATGGCAACTAAGAATCTAGCCCTGTAAGTTTGTTCCCTTCTGCGGATCAAGTTTGCAATTAGCATTCCACTGCCTTAGCGCAAAATATAGAACTGAATCCGTGAATTTGTTGAGAGATGACATTGCATCTGCTGAGGATGCCCATGTTTTTCAGTCAAAGATCAAGAAGCTAGAACAAAATAGTGTTTTAGAAGCGAACGGTAAAGCTAAAGAAGGGCCAATTAGTCAAGATTGTTGATCGATATTACTCTGCATTCCAAATCGACGAGATTGCAAGCGAAGTTAAAAATTGTAAATTATTATTATCATTTGCAATCTTTATCAAGGATGAAGTAACATCTTCGCATTGCACCACTTTTTAAAGAAACAGCTCCCCTTGAATAACTCCCTGCACATTTACATATTTAACTGCGGATCGCTCTGCAAACATTCCACGCGGCATAAGGAAATAAGATGTCTGTTCTTACCTGCAGTCCACGCGCCGAAGAGCGCGCTCGCCTCAGTTTCAAAAGGATAAAGTTAGCTCTGGTTGCTTAAACTACTCAATGCGTGAATGGAGTCTTCCCGAAATGGCGGTCATAACGAATTTACAGATTTTGGCACGGACACAAGGCGCTTGTGGTAGTACTTAATGCTCTATTGTAGATTGTTTTGACAGTATTGGTTCATATTTCTTAGACAGGCGAGTAAAAATAGACTGGACAGTGGAAACGAGAAGTGGGAATAGGAATGATGGAGTGAATACCTCTTATGGACCGAGTTTACCCCCATCGTTTCATAAATCGAAGGAGGAAAACTAGGATCCGTAACATACAGTACAGACCGAGGAGACTAGTTTAGTAAGATATCTATTACATCTCTACTGTGTGTCTGCCTGGTTCGGGAACGATTTCTATTGACACGGAACGGCTTCAAATTTCTGACGCACGTCGAAAGCAAAACGAGTCAATTTAAAATAGTTGTTAAGTGACTCTCGAGTCATTAGGTGTTAATGAACAATTTTAGAATAAACTTTTATTCTCTATAAAACTTAAGAACACTTGGCGATAAATCTCGAAACATTTTGGCAACAGAAACAGCTTGACACTAAATTTCAGCGGGCCGTACATAGAATACGGCCCAATAAATTGACCAATCACAGCGCGCGTACTAACTGAGTGATATAATAACGATTGGTACTGTGTTGAAATTGCTATTCGAATGGTAAATGCTAACTGCAAAGGTGACGCGGAAAGAATTATATCAGGGTTATATCTATACCAAAGCGCATTGTTCAAATAATTTCGCATCTAAACTAGGGTCTAATCAGGAACATGACACCTTTAATTTCATTTGCGGCCAAGGTCAACAGAGAGTTTAACAGTCAGTTTTTCGTAAACAAACATGATGATCTTTGTCATTTTTTTCTTAAGAATAGACGTTCAACAACATTTACTTTAGACTGCATCTTAAGAAAAAAGGCTAAACTGGTGTAGTCGTCGTACCCGTACTCTCCCATTTTTTCTCACTGTCGGGGAGCAAGGGAGGGTGTGGTTGGGTACGGGTACACGTAGGCTAGGAGCAAGCTGACTTTTAGATGTGCGCTTTTTCCGTGCCACGTGGCGACCGCTACTACTACTACTACTACTACTACTACACTACCACTACCACTACCACTACCACTACCACTACCACTACCACTACCACTACCACTACCACTACCACTACCACTACCACTACCACTACCACTACCACTACCACTACCACTACCACTACCACTACCACTACCACTACCACTACCACTACCACTACCACTACCACTACCACTACCACTACCACTACCACTACCACTACCACTACCACTACCACTACCACTACCACTACTACTACTACTACTACTACTACAACTACTACTACTACTACTACTCCTCCTCCTCCTCCTCCTCCTACTGCTGCTGCTGCTGCTGCTACTACTACTACTACTACTACTACTACTACTACTACTCCTACTACTGCTGCTGCTGCTGCTGCTGTTGCTGCTGCTGCTACTACTGCTGCTGCTGCTGCTGCTACTGCTACTGCTACCTAAATTACCTAAACAATGCTATTACAATATTAAATTAATTAAAATAGCTCAGCAATTAGATAGAGCATTATTTACAACCTTTTAAGCTTTGCCTTTAAGAAAGAAAATGAATTACTGTTTTTAATGTCATTGTAAAAGTTGTTCCAGTCCTTAGAGGCTTGATAAATTAAAGTTAGGTTGCCCCAATTGGTACGCACGCGATGAAGGTGTAAATCATTGCTTCCGTGAGTTAAATAAGAATGAAAACTACTATTGCGTCTGATGTCAAATTTAGAATCAATTTCCCGCGACAGATCTTTTTGCATCATAACACAGCGATGGAAGTGTCGTCTTTTTAAGACGGTCTTTATTTCCAAACGATCTAGTGCCTCAGTTGATGAACATCGGGGTGGTTAATTTAGCAGGACCTTGGCTGCCTTGTCTTGATAAGCTTGCAGCTGACCCATAAGCTTCTCGTTATTTTTGTCACCCCACACTGTCTCCATAGTCAAACAGTGGGGTGATTAAGCAACTGTATAGTGTTAGCTTAGCATGTAGAGGCAAAAGATGTCGTATTCTCTTTATCATTTCAATCCTTTGATTGATCTTTGTACTGATAGTATCAATGTGCTCGGACCATAGTTATAGTTTGGTTTATAACCACTCCCAAATACTTAAACGAGTCAGACCTATAAATAGCAGTGGAATTCACTTTAAGAGAAACGTCATTAACTAGTTTAAGCTTCCGTGAGTTACCAAAAATAACGAAATTGCATTTAGAAATATTTAGGGTCAACAGATCACTCGAAAACCAGTTGGAAATTGTAGCCAAAATTTAACTTACTTTCAAGGTCAAACAGATTAGTCGATGAATAATAAATTAGTGTCATAAGCGTAAAGAATAATTTCGCTGGCAAGCTGACACGATGGTAATCATTCACGTAGAAAACAAAAAGAAGCGGACCTAATATACTTCCTTGTGGGACCCCAACAGTTATTGGTGCAGCAACAGGGAGTGCATCTCCGACAGACGTTCTTTGTTTTCTGTTCGTGAGATTTGACTGGGACCAATTTAGAGTGTCATCCGAGAGTCCCACCGATTTTCTACTTGTCAAAATACAATGCATATGAACACAGTATTAGTTTTGCTTCAGTTTCTTTCCTAATATATGACGTAGAGTTACCGGTTCAAATAAACAGGTTTATTGTGGTCGATATTTCGAGGGGTAACAAAGCAGTTTAACAGATAATCTTTTTCATGGATGTGATCAACGATTCCTTTAATTACGTATAAACATTGTTTTGCAGTCATCAACCTTCGTGGGGTTCAAAAAAATTTCCTTGCAACTTTTATTTCAAGGGACAAAAACAGACGCCGAGTTTTTGTGCGGTTTTCGTCTTCGATTAAGTTCTTTTCTTTTTTATATAAAACCACCAAACATTTTAGCTAACATTTTCACATATTTCCATCATTTTCTATTGAGCATTATTTCTAACTATCAATCTTTATTCTTCTTTCAGGTGTTCATCATTACCTGTATGGAGACATCAATTTGACTTTTCGTTTCGAAGACCAGTTTCTTTAAGAAGAAACCAAAAGCCCCTCGACAATACGATCCATGAAGAGGTAAATGTCCAATACTAAAGGGTTTGCTTGGTTGTTACGTTGTAAAAAAAAAAATAATAAATAAATAAATAAATAAAATATATTACAACATGTAGAGATGAAGCCATTTCAGCCCTAGCTGGGTTTCCTTTGAATCTTCTATCCTGGTCGAATTGGATTCTGGAGATGCTGCCTTTTTGTCGAGGGAGGAAAACTGGAGAAAAACCCTTGGAGCAAGGCGAGAACAAACTCAACCAAGATACTCGGTTTGAGAATGCAAATTATAAATTTTATCATGAACTAATTCCCAAAGCAGCAATGATGAAAAGAATACTCACATGAAAACAACACAGGCAACGAAGGATTGAGAAAATGTCGCACAAACAAGGCTTGTTCGTGAATTTTGAGCATGTTACGTAATTGCGCATGACGCCTATTAACTCCAACAGCCCGTGATTTATTTTAAGTGCTAGTGATACTGTTATATTCAGGCAGTGACCAGTTTCATATTTTGAGAAGTAGAACTAAGCTGGTGCAAGGAAGGTTCTGATATGACAAGAGTTTGCGACAGCCTTTGTTGTAATATTTATGAGGAAAAGCCATCCCTTTAATTACCGAGCTCAAAAATTCACCATCTTCATTCACTTATCACCACTCATGATGAATTCGGCAGTGCTGATCCTAGCAGTATGCAGGGCACCTGTCACATATGAACTCAGTAAAATGACCTTGCTCTCCATGAGTTCTCGTAGCTCAGTGGATAGAGCGCCCACCCAGTGTTCGGGAGGTCATGGGTTCGATTCTTGTCGGGGACTCACATTTTTTCTTTGTCCCACGCTCGTGTCATGTTGAATATTTCATCTTTCACAAGCATCCCTTGTTTTGAAAATTTTAATTTCGTGTGACTTCTTACATTTATCTTCTTGTACATTCTCTTCAAGGTTCACTCTCTTTTTTACTGCCTTGTTTTGTAAGCATTGTTGCTTGTAGGAGTTCTCCTTTATCGTATATTTTTTATAATTCCTTTTGTTCATATATTCTCACCATAGTATTTACTTTTATTATCACCTTTTTCCCTTTGGAACATTGACCATTTCTTGGCTCAACATATGTTTAAATTTATTTGAGTTCTTTTTGTAGTCCTCATTACTTTCACTATCAGACTCATCCTCACTATCATACACGTAATCCTCGTAATTTACATCATCACTTTCAATGTCATAATCATCATCATCATCATGCTTGTGGGAGTTCTCCTTTATCATATATTTTTGTATGATTCCTCTTGTTGTTCATATATTCTCACCATAGAATTCACTTTCATTATCACCTATTTTTCCTTTGGAGCCTTTTTCTTTGACATTTCTTGGGCTTAGCATGTTTAAATTTATTTCAGTTCTTTTCACTTTCACTATCAGACTCAGCCTCACTATCATACACGTAATTCTCATCATTAACATCATCACTTTCAATGTCATCATTACTATCGTCATCATCATCATCATCATCATTATCATCATCATCACTATCATCATCATCATCATCACTATCATCATCATCATTATCACCACTTTCATTATCAGAATCACTTTAATCATTATCCCTATTATGTCCATTGCGATAAAGGTCTCCATTCATAACACCATTATTGTCGTCATCATTATCATCAAATTTATCATTATTTCTGTTCCAATTACGGTGTTTTTTAGCACCATTGTCATTGTCTTTGTTAGTAGTTTTATCTTGCTCCATAACCTGTCCAGAGCTTCCAGGACTATCTTGTGTTAAGAAAGTGTCCCCTCCATACCAATCCCTTATAATCTCAGTCTTTTGATGTAGCATCTAACTGAAACACATAGTGCAAATTAGTGTCTCACTGTCACTTATATTGGTTTTTCTGCAGTTTCTATATGATAAGTTTCAGTGCAATTATCCTTTGTACCTAGAGTTATATCTGTAGTCACATTTTGAGCCTTCAATGCAGACATTTGAGTGATTTGTTTTGCGTGACAATGTGGCAAAATCTCTTTTGTCATGCAAATGTCGATGTCCAATGCAGGGGCGGATCTAGGGGGAGGGTGCAGGGGGTGCGCACCCCTCCCCCCTGAGATGAAGAATTCTTCTTCGTAATCGCTTTTAAAATTTGTTTACCTCATGCTCACCGGTAAGTGACGTCATTGGTTAGGGGTGCACCCCCTCCTAAGAAAAATCCTGATCCGCCCCTGCAATGCCACCCCCTGTATTGGTGCGGTGATGGATGTTCTTGTTTTGTCATTTGAAGTGATGCAATCTTCATAAGGGTTGTCCATCAGATCATCAATATAGAATCATGTGCTTCTACCCTTGCATGATCTCTATGAAATACATTTCCTATCAGCTCGATTGAACTGTCAGAGTCATCCGCAACAGTATAAATTTCTGCACTATTCAAACTAGATCTCCCATTTGCTTTTTATCTTCGCTATGACCACCTTTTCCTCGGATTTTCTTGGGTATTGGTTTAAAATAGGTGTCTATTCTTCTCATTTTAAGGATTTCCCCATAAAAAGGACTTTCTGTCACTTGAACTGATTCGTCTTTTTATTGGTTTCTTCTGTGTTATTTGCGATGGATTCTTTTTTGTGCTTTTTATTGGTGATTTGGATGAAGCTAAGGTCGTAGGGGTATTTGTCTCTGCAAATGCAGGCTTCCAGTTTCTGGTCCCTTTTCTCCGGGTTCGCTTTGACCCCTGGGAAGATGGTACCACTGTATCACTGGTATCATCTTTGTCCCTCGTACATTTTGTGGCACTGTATGACGTCACACAAGAACTGTCACGCACCTCAATTCCCCGAGCTACAGTTTTGGTGTTAAAGGAAGCCTGTAAATTTCTCAAAAAGCGCCGCAAATTGTGATCTGGATCAAACAGATCTGTTACCAAGAGCTCAAAAGAGACGCATCTTTTATCATTAAAGTTACATCGAATAAACGGCTGTCTGTCAATTTCGGTTCGATAATTGGCTTCATTTAACTCTCCAGATTCATTTAAACTTTTACGAACGGATGCCATCTGTTGTACAAGCTCGTGAATTTCTCCTGGTTCGAGAATAATGCGCCCGAAGGTTTCAATGTCTTCAGAAAAGAACGTTTGTGTCAATAAGTAGATTACGTCAAATTGCTGGCTTTCATCAACGTGACACTTTCCCAGAAGTGTATGTTGGAAGGCTTCTTGAGTTTCTCTCTCAAAACACTTGTCGTACATCCTGCGAGAGAAAAATGAATCACCCACGCTGATAACAAATCGTCGTCTTTTATTGTTGTCTCGTTGATCATCCACAAAAGAAGAACTGAACAATTTATTTGAAAGACTTTTAAAAAGTGTCTCGTAATTTACATGAAAAGGGCGTGAGTGACGAGATTCGCGCGCGCGATATTTTGACATGGCTTTCTTTCACTTTCGGGAAGATTCTTTTTTATGTAACGGTAATCGCTGCAAGGTAATTATTTCAATAACGGTCCTAAAACTTATATTATTATCTCGTTCAGACGAGTCAGTGATTCGTTATAATTGATTGTGGTTTACAAAGTAGCTAGTCAACTTGGCTTTTTTCTAAAATATCTCATTTTAGGTCTTTTAGAAATTCCTGCAACGGTGCCCGTGAATCCTGAGTCTGCAATCGGCTTTCGGCATTCTGCAAAATTCCCACGCTTGGAGCTACTGCACGCGTGATCAACGGCATATTAAAATTCAGATGAGCGCCAGTTTCCACAGAAAAATATAATCTGTCCAAATCTTCTGCCTCGGGCCTACAAAGTATTTATTGCAATCCGTTCATTTGAAGGTTTAATAGATCTCCGTAAAACATCCAGGATTTAGCTCAGCAAAATGTGCAAATCTTATGTATTTGACCTGGCTGCACACTGACGATGTAGCGCTCAAATTATAGAGGCCCACCGAGAAACTGAAATAGAATTTATCCTTTGCGGCGGGGCTGATTAAACCCTGCGAGAAAAGCCTTGTTTTATCCTTGTACTGGCACATAGAGGGGGATGTGCTCGCACAGTATGCTGAAAAATGTCAAGATTTAGAAGAAATTTGAGTTTGTCGTCCGTTGGAAATATTATATTGGCATAGATGAATTAAATCAAGTCTATTTTATATTTTAAACTCGTCGATTCGTTTAAAATCGTGAGGTCTGAAATGAAATGTTTCCGTTTCTATTAAATTACCTTGTGAGATTTTGAATAGAGTCACGCGGGAATTTTAGTCATTCCACATGCTCGACAAAATTTGCCGCCTCATGTCATCCTGTTTACTAAACTGTTTCCTACCACATTTGCAAGCAAGTAAAGTGTACCTGCTTTGGCTGGCGTCTTTTGCCAGACGCTAGCAGGTCTGCTTTCCATTCCGTTCTCATATAAGCATTGCAGTATAAATCTCGCCTCAAACATCTGACCGTGGTGGCATGCGCAAGAATCGCAGCATAACAGGCATTCTTTTGCACCAGCGATTAATATGCAGACTCGTTCCACGCATCATCGTGCTCATATCACTCCTGTCTTGTTAAAGACAAGAAAGGACGTCCAAACGCTAAGCACAGAAAGGATTTTTTAGCGCACGAAACGTTAGGAGAAGAATCCTTCCAAGCACTTCATTGTAACAGGATAAAATTTGTTTGTTGTTTCCTTGTCTCCTTAGTAGGGTGATATAGGGCGCAAAAAGACAAGCAGGGTAACCCCGAGTGCGGTTGATATTTTGTTTTCTCCCCCACCCTACTTAGGAGAATGTCAGCGAGAGTGTCTGCCCAATCCATACAAACTCTTCATTTTGAGCGATATCTGAAGAGCTACCATTTTGCCATTTTCCATCTACAGATACTTCTATTCATGGTAAAGACTCTCAAATTTAGTTGATCTTTCATTTGAATTTCTTAGTTTTTCAAACAAACAGAAAACAACCAAAGGCCTATTTTAGGTTGTTTCCAGTGATCATAGTTAGTAGAGGAGACCATCTATGCAGTGATAGAGCAGGTTTCATTTGATTGTCGAAAAGTAATCAACTACGCTATATGATTGGTTAAAAAATCTCGCGCCACTTTTTCATCCAAGTCAAACCAAAACCAGTAGATCAGTAGCCCTCTTCATGGTTAGTTTTTCTCATTTACATTACAATGTAATCCAACGTGGATGCGAGACAATTTCGGGCTAAAACTACAAAATAGCCCGAAATTGACTCAATACATGCTAGATTTCATTGTAATGCAGATGAGCAGAGTTAACCGTGAAAAGCGCTATTTCGATTTAGTATACAGCTGTTTCGAGAAAGGTTGTCCGAAAGAAGCACAAATGCGTACGCGACAATGTCGAAAGGCATTATGGTCAACTGTCAGTTTGAGTCAACGAAAACATGACTAGACGACTTTGCTATCGAAAACGTCAGCTAGAAATACATGCTCACGCTTTGTTACTGACATTGAGATATAAGTGAGTTTCAAAATTCAGTCAAATGATCCAGACCATGAATTAGTAACAAAAGGGTTAGGATTCACAGAGAAAGCATGATTCTGACGACTTTAACCTTACTTATTTTATGTCGTGCTTTGCAGAGAAAGTCGGAGAAATGTACCAAAAATCGTGGTGCACGTGCAGAGCCATCGCTAATGAACCCTTTGTGTTTGAACGTGTTTTGGTAGCGTGATAGCGAGAGAGAGCTTCATTTTATAAGCTTGTGCGTACTGCCACTTTATCTACGGTATATCCTAAGAACTCTTTCATCCAAATAGCTCGCTGCCGTAGGTCTTCACTGGACAGTGGTGGCATCTTCGATTCTGGGCTTTCACCACAAGTTGAATTTATTCATAGCTCCCATAGTACCTTTCGGCATTGTCGCAAACGCTCTTACCCTTCTTTTGGGCAACCTTTCCCGAAAAAGGCTGTATACCACACAAGTGAATATTACTTTCCGCGAACGCTTATTGGCTCGCTCGGAGGTGATAAGCTAAGTACTATTCACCTCCACTTCGGTGAATAGTTGTTAAATATTAAAATTCAGCCTAAAACAATAGACATCAGTACGAGGCTCTGGGGAATAAATACAGAATTTGTGGGATTTATTCCCCAGAGCCTCGTACTGAGGTCTATTGTGTTAGGCTGAATTTTAATTTATCGAAATTGGTCTATTGTGACTCACTCACACATGATTTCCCGCTCTTTGAGTCAGCTACATTTAATTCCAGCTTTGATTGGTTCACTGGATTCTCTGTGACCTTTGTGATTGGCTTAAGTGATTTCTTTGGTTTTGGTTTTGCGATACTTCACTGAAAAGAAGGTGTAACACGGTGTAGTTCGCCTCTCGACAACTTTGAAACACCAACAACAACTTTCCAGGTCCTCAAGTGCACCTGAAGCAGGAAGGCCGCGTCTGGTCTTGAATTGTAGCCATTTGCCAATCTCGAAATGTTTATTCTCCTTACTGACCGTCCTATAATTCGTTGAATGCTGGCCGGTGAGAATTTGGACGTATATTATGACAATTTCCACAAGCTGATGATGTTATTTTAATTCTCGCTATCCGTCTACTTGACAATGCATTCATATTGTTGGGAGAAGTTAGCTCTACATTACAGTGAAAGGGTGCTTGAATGCCCAATTAGTAATTAGTGGTCTGTATCTTTCTGTTGTCTCTCTGTGACTTTCAAATCCAATATGTCTTTCCGAGGTATTTTGCGCTTGGACTCAAAACATTTGTTTAGCAGATACCTTTACACCTTTATGTCCATGCTAATCAAACTCGTTTTCATGTATCAAATGTTATGTGCTAAACCTAATTTCTCTGTCGCTGACCTCACAATGATGGGTTTATTCGAGTGTTCGGGAGTGCTCGTTAAGTTGTCTGATT
>JAHPZR010007940.1:12500-48139 GCA_019787425.1 Platygyra sinensis | reverse complement strand
AATCATGGGTTTGCTTTTCTCTCAGTAAATCATGGAGATTTTACCTTTCTTTTGGTCAGTGACTTACCGTGATTGGCACATCTTGTGGGTCACCAGTGTCGAGTTTTCTACTGATTAACAGGACTGATCGACGTGAAGTGTTTGTTGAGGCAATTAGCTCTCTCACATGGTAGTCTACTTTTGTGCTATTCTCATCTTCCTTTATCTCGCCTGGATGACTAATTGTATTCAAATCCTATAAACAATTAGTATTACTTTGATTAATATCATCATACACCCAGGCGTGAGTGCCGGGGCATGACTGAAGAAAAATAACAGAATCTTTAAATCTCAGCTAGTTAAAGGTACCCCCCGCCGGGTCCTAAGGCACCTTCCACTCGTATCCGGATATTTTTGATTCCGTAACTGTTTCTTTCTAGTTTCAAGTATTTCCCTGTATTCAAATTATTAAAATTCGCCTGTCCACTAGGCTAGCATCCGATGGTATCTGGACTGACCGAGCGGCGTACAAAGTTGTGCTGCTTTGTTGTTCGGTAAGAGACTGGAAATGATTTTGTTACGTCATCGGAATGTATTCGGATTCGCCGTCCATACGTGGTCGGACTCGTTGCGGATTTATCTTTTTCCTCTCCAGTTTGAGAGTGGAGGATTAAAAAATATCCGGTTTCGCTGCCGAATTCGCCAAATGTGTGTGGATGCAAGCCGTGTCAGGAAAAAAAAAACAGTTGCGGATTCAAAATATCCGGATACGGGTGGCGAGACCTAAAATCACGTCATGCCACAGAACCGCTATACCCGGTATGAGCCGCTGCAGCAGTGCAGTGTGACCCGAGTGTTCAGTTTAGTGTTACTCTATAACGCCTGATATTTTTTTAACAAAGTTTTGTCAAGATGCAGCTATTATTCAAAATCAGTTTTTGTTGCGTCATGCCACATATAAAAGGACGCTCATTTTTCAGTTTGGTTTACAAAACAATAAGAATGTACTAATGAAATAAACAGTCTTGAAAATTATTTGTCATTATTTGTTAAATTGACGGGTTTTTTGCACGTGTTTACCAAGCGGGCTAAAAATCTTCATGGACTTACCCTTTGTGTTTTTGCCTGCTTGGAAAATAAATAATGCCGATATCGAAATCCTTCCCTGATATCATGGTCGTTATAAACACATGTGTGCTGATAAGGCCCAATATATAAAACATGCACTTCAACAAAAGTGAGAAAGTCTCTTACCAAAGTTGTCCTTTCTGATGAGGAAGACGGCCAAGTTATCAAGAAATCTCCACGAGTGTCGCTTAATTTCATCGGAGGATTCTTGTCGGAAGTTTTGTTCTTTGGAGTAGGCATAAAACCTATTAAAACCCAACCTTTCTCGTCGATGGTAACATTGACTTTGAATTCAACGTTCTTCGCCGTTTCATTGACTCTCCATTCGACGACGAAGTTGTCGCTAATATTAACTTTGCTGGCGTAGAAGGCGGGATTTTTCGCTGTGTTTTCATGCGAAGAATTGACGAGAAGGACAAAGCAAAGTAACTGTACATAGAAAGCGTATTTCTTAACCGTGTGCATGATAAGGCTTCGACTGAGCGACTCTGTGCAGCGCCGCGGCTGAGAGAGGCTTGGAAGACTTTCGTTGAAATCTTACTGCGTTGATAAAATTCACTGAAGATGTCGAAAAGTTTAACAACACCGTCGTCACGTTTTGATGACTTCTCCAGCAAACTTCGTTTAACTTAGTCTTTCTTTGCCGCTACAGCTGTGGGTTTGGTCAATTCTGAAGCCGCCACAATTACCTTGCTCTGATCTGACTGACTACCAAGGTGAGATATCGGCGAAAAGCAGGTTTCAAATCATTCCACTCGGCGGTTTCCAAGCGCCAGGTTCTGCAGCCAGACACGATACTCAAACAAGTGACTTCCCTCCGGCCACGTAACCTTTTCAAATGCAAATCATCAACTCCATGCACCTCTAATTTGAATACTTCTCTTGGTAAACTAATTGTTCTGCATTCGGCAAAACACTAGACAAAAACAAAGAGCTTCGTTGTTATTCAATAACACAGCTTTGGAGCACCTTTTACGAATCTCAACAGTTTAAACCATGTATATTTAGTTTAAAAGCAATATTTTCCGCAAAATATTGGTTATTAGGCTGGAGGGATTATTAAAATGCACATGGTACCACGTGCTTTTTTGACTTCCGTTTTACAATCGATCAAGCCCAGTGTCTCTCCGGCTCCGTGGACCGTGGAGCCGCTAAAGCTCTGGGCCCGAGATTGTTTTGCGTGCGATTGTGAAAAAATTGATTGACAGAGGCCCCTGAAAGTTAGGGGGACCCCTGCAAATCAAATGGCCATTTGACACTAATTTATGCATATATTAATTAGCCATCTTTGGTTTAGCTTAGGTTTAGTATTCCTACAACAAAAAAAAACCATGTGAAAAGAAAATCAACTGGATCATGTTCTTCAACTATCAGATTATCATTTCAACTGGCCACTTTGATTTCTCTCCGTCGCTTCATCTTACTTGTAAGTAAGGTGCATATTTCGTAGTGTTGTGAATATTAATTGCCCTTAATTGATGGCAAATATCTGCAATGGGCAAAACCAAGTGCACATTTAATATTCTGACATGGATAGTGAGAGCAATCAATTAAGCTCTCAGAAAAGCCATAAAATGTTTGGGGACTTACAATATTTTTTTTCTGTGCTGGCGCACTGTTTAAATGATAGAAGGTTATAGAAATTTACGATTTATGGGCATTTCATGAAAATTCACTAAAACACAAAAGCCATTTCTCTGTCTTGACCTAACTTGAAATCAATAAGAAATATCAAGCTAAGCATTTTCCTTTCTATTACGAGTAAAAGGTCGGCGAAAAGAAGCACTTGAGACACTTATTTTAAATACTATCGGCCACCGTAGCGTTGCACATGTGTTTTCTATACCTGCCAACTTTTTCTGAGATATAAGCGTGAGATTTTTATCCTGGGAGTGCTGGGATTTTTGAAGACGACACGATCATTTCTGAAGATTCCCGAAGAAGTCCGAAGTCTTCCGAAGAAGTCCAAAGTCTTCCTAAGTCTTAGGACGCGTATAAACACGAGCTCGCTCCCAGTGCTTTTCATTTCAAAAATCAGAGATCGCGAGTAAGGTATTGTCATTTATTCATTTTACACATGGTTTTCGTTCCTTACATGGGTCTGAGTTAACATATTTTTGGAAATTGTGTCAAGCAAGACGGCAACAACTAACATTTTTCAATCAGGCGTGAGAAATTGGCCCGCAAGTGTGAGCCGGCGTGAGATCGAAATTTTCAACCCACAGGCGTGAGACTAACGCCTAAGGCGTGAGAGTTGGCAGGTATAGTTTTCCTCGGACCCCAACCCCCTCATCGGTTCTACTAATTAAGATATTGGCGTCAGTTTTTCATGCATCTGTCCTAGCTGTTATTGATCATGAATTTCGTCTTAACATTGTTTTAAAAAGTAGCTGTGGATCCACGAGGTGATAGCCGAGTGGATCCGCAGACTGCTTTGACAATGTTACGACGAAATTCATTGTCAATAACAGGACAGGCGCATTAAAAACTGACATCAATTTGTTTTTTACGATAACAACCTTTGTGAATTATGATGTAGAAATATAAATCAAATAAATAACAAATTGTCAAATTATCCTCTCTCGATCGTTGGCGTATCGCATAAATTATAATTTCATGTACATGTGTCTGTCTGGTTGTTGACAATAAAAAATATCCAATGAGCGCGCGAGAATTTCTACAGTTATCGTAAAAATAGTACTTGACGTTTG
The DNA here is from genome assembly GCA_019787425.1 of Platygyra sinensis. Classification (NCBI taxonomy): domain Eukaryota; kingdom Metazoa; phylum Cnidaria; class Anthozoa; order Scleractinia; family Merulinidae; genus Platygyra; species Platygyra sinensis. The sequence goes on along the minus strand of JAHPZR010007940.1, from coordinate 44,321 downwards.
ACCCCATCGAAGTACCAAAGAAACACAAGCAAAATCAAGAGATTTTTGTTGTCTTTTTATAGCATCTGCAACGTCATAGCCAAAGACAGCCTTAAAACATTCCCCCTTACAATAAGCTTGTTTCCCCAAAAATTTTATTGCACTCAAACTGCTTTCGTAGACTTGCGAACTGATCTTCTTCCGGCATCAGATCGCATGTCTACGCTTTGATTGGCTGGGAGAGAGGTAAGCACTAAATTCTTCACCAGACTTCCCCGGTATATGGAAATCACGAGAGTGTGTCTGTGGTGAGAGGCGAAGCAATTATGGAAAAATATAACCGTTTTCTTCGTTTATTTCTTGGTAGTTATCAAGGAAATGTAGTTTAGGTGTTGGAATTGTGCCTCAAAAGAAGTAAAATCGATATGGAGGGCGAAGAAGAGAAAAACGACGTGGTTTATTCGAGTGGAGATGAAGGAGGCGCCACTGTCATGTCGGAAAGAGTGTCGAATCTTGCTAATAGTATTTACAGCGAGTTCGAACGAATGATACAAAAATACGATCAAGACGTTGTATCAGGCCTCATGCCGCTCATGGTTTCTGTGTTGGAACAGCTCGATAGTGCTTACGGTGACAACAACGAACAGTTAGTCGAGTTGGAAATATTGAGTGACGATAACGAGCAACTCATAACTCAATATGAGCGAGAAAAGCAGCTCAGAAAATTGGCCGAGAACGTAAGTGAATTTACCTCCTCTCTTTAGCTAACTTCTTAAAATGAGCTGTCCTCTTCATACTTATTGAAGCTTCCCGTATATTCGTGGAGAATTCAGCAAGTGTAGCATGGATATTTTGTACAAGTTTTCATGTATAGCTCTTGATTCGAGAGCACTTTCTCAACGTACCGATCGCATTCAACTTGTCCTATTGGGATTGAACACATTACCCTCTGTAGAAATTCCTCTTCCATTTTCGATTTATTTTTTTAATAGAAATATAACCTCCTCCTAATATTATTTTCCTATCTATCGGTTTTGTATTTTATTTTGTTAGTACATATAGAAAAGGCGTTGTCTGCTCGATTGACACGATTGTCATTTGCTTTGATTTTTATATTACAGACTTCGAAGTGATCTATTTATTTTTACGAAAATTTTAACCCCAAGTCAAACATTGTCACTTTATAACGTGCCTGATTTACTGTATTATTCTTCTACCTTTAGTGGCGTTAAACATTGCAGTACGTCGAAGTAAAAGTTCCAATTTTCCCCGAGGGCTTTAATTTTTGTTTTTTAATGCATGATGATTTAAGGTTTTTAAATAGACATTTATAAGCCAGTTTAAGAACTCTGAAACAAGCAGCACATTAAAAGGTGTTAAAGATATACAGATGTGCCCTTGTTACATGTTTGAGGAAGGACTTTCAGTTGATTGTGGCGAGCAGGAATGGAGTGAGAAACTTAATTAAGAAAATGTAAACATTTACTAATACAATTAGACGTCCTAACCGGCTCACATGGTGTACTGCACTGTTGTGTACGCTTCAAGTGCATGTCAGATATTTTAAAATGGTTACTTTGGGCATCTCCTTCATTATGTTATGTTATGTTAATAATGATATATTGCTTTCCATGTGACAGATTGTCTAATTCAACGGAAGGTTTACATAACCAACACATTGTTTAGTGTTTGGGGACACCAGCATGACCACTGTGTCATAACATGCAAACGTTCTTTGATTAGCTCTAGGCCAAGGAGCCTGTTAAAGTATTCAGATATCATGTGCAAGTGAGAACTGTAGACATGAGCCGACTTTTTGACACGCATAACTATATATGCACTGTAACCAACATTCAATATTGCACAGCAATATTCAGTTTTTTCAGTGCAGTCTCACAGTTATTCCCTTCTTTCTCAATCAGAGAGTAAATTAATGTCTCCCTTTGCTCAGAATTAAGAAACTTGAAGAGAGAATTCAACCCCTAAAAATAAATTTATCATGATGATAAAAGTTATAAATAATAATTGCAGAAATACCTTGAGATTGAAGATCAAATTGAAGTTGAAAAGAGAGAGACCCAGAGGCAGATTGACACACTAGAACATGATAACAAAAGTCTGGAGTCTCGCATTAAAAGCTATCAAGATCACAGTAAGTGCCAGCAGTCCGAACTGTTATTTCAAACATTTATATTTTAGGTAAGCAAAAGTATTGTTAGTAGTAAGAGCTTGTTCCATTTCTTTGCTACCCTCATACCTACTTAGGAATACAGTCAACTCTCGCCTCACAAACACCAGGTTATTACGGATGCTCACTATTACAGGCAAAATCCAGATTCCTGGTGAGAGCTACAGAGGTTTGACTGGAAATGACTCCCACCTTTACAGACTTGACAATTTTATAATTTTGATTCTTGATAAAGTGGACACCACATACTTTTGATATAACCTTATTATATTAAAATTACAGTCTGCTGTTCATTTGTTGAAAAACACTTCAAAATACTTCTGTTTCCCTCAATTACTTTTTTTTTGTCTGTGCAATTGTCTTTGCTTCATGGACATTGTCTTTTCTATTTATTACATGTTGAGGGTACTTGTTATTTCACTGTCAGCTGTTATGGACTTTTGCTATTACAGACTCTAAACAATACATGTCCCTGAATATGTCTGCCAAACAAGAGTTGACTGTAGACGAACAACAAGAAAATGTTTTGCAGTAGAAATCTTGTGCATAACTCTTGGGGGAAGACCCTGGGGCCCATTTCTCAAAAGCCCTGGAAACGTTTTGGGCCTGTTAACACATTTTTAATTTATCTTTATCTGAAAATGGATAAGTGTATCAGGGTGAGACGAAAATGAAAAGATGAGGTCACCCTTCGGGCAAGCTATTACTTGAGATTACTAGCCCGAAGGTCTGAGGAGCTAGCCCGAAATTAAATTTATCATCAGAAAAGAGGACCAACGGTGCTTGCCCGTCGGGCAAGCTACGATAAGAAAACGCTAGCCCGACAAGTCATTCCACTAGCCCCGGGCTATCGGACAGCACTTTCGTCGCGCCCTGGTGTATAATTATGCATGAAACTTCTTGTGTAAAGTGAACCTCTGTTCATATCAAAAATAAGTGAGTAAAAGAGATCTGTAGTCATGTGGTTTGAGATTTCGCTATGGTTTTCTGGATGCAAAAACTTTCCAGGAGCTTCCCTAAACAGGCTCAAAGTCCCTTAACACAACTAACACTTCCTTGCTGCTCTTTTAATAAACCAATGTTTGTTATCAGTTGAACGACAGGATGAGAGGATTACAGACATGAAACGTGAATACCACGCACTTCATGAAAGACATTCTGAGGTGAGTGCAAAATCAGGTTATATAGTGATTTTCCATCATATGTTTCAGTATAACAATAGTTTAACTTCAGTATAACTCAGATGTTTCAGTGTAGCTATAATTAGTATATACTAAAACAGTGGATAGTGTTGAACACACACGGTGATTGACTCGTCAAACTCCGAATATCCTGTGCTTTTTACCTCCGAGCAACTCAAGAAAAAATGGCGTCCCAGTTTTTATCCATATCAAGTAAAGAGATCATCCAAATTAATTTTTTGTGGTGTCTCACTGTTTAAGTATATACTAAAACAACTATTCACCTCAGTGTCGGTGGCTAGCATTGGATATTTACCTCGCCGCTTCGCGGCTCAGTAAATATCCACCCATAGCCACCTCCACTTTGTTGAGTAGTTGTTAATAACTAGTAATAGTTATCACTAAAGCTACCCCCACTTTGATTGAAAACAATAATATTGAACCTTATTGTATGAACTAAAATTTTAATTTTTTTGTGAACTGTATCACTCATACTGTTCAAGTAACTTAGGCATGTTACCATAAATGTGATCCAAAGAATCAACTAAGTTAACTAAACCAACACATTCTGTTTAACTCATTCTGTCACATGGAATTCTTTACTTTGTACTCTCATGAAGTGGATTCTGGAAAAAAAATATCAAACCACTCTTTTGTTATAGTTTGATACTGAAACAAACCATTTGTCTTGATATACGAGCAAACGTATCTCGAAAGCAGAACAGAAGTCAAGATTTTTTCCAATATATAACCAGAAGTATCGCATTACAGTCGCCATATATGCAAATTAGAGTAAAGCTTTTTGTCCTCAAGGAAAACGCCGCAAACATTTACATTTGCATCCCAGCCAGTCACCCAGCCGTCACATGGGCTCTACGCCACGTAAGATTACTCAGCGGTAAAAATAAGTGATCCAAATAAACGAGATATCAAAGGTAAAACTGAAGGGTATTTAGCTGGGTATTTAGCTATTTAGTTGCAACTGAACCACACTGGCCTCGAATTTCTAGTAGTGACAGTTGATTGATGAAATAAATAAATTTATGCAAGTTTCGTCAAAAACCTCGATGAGCAATGCTATTTTCCACAATTTAGAATCTGGATCGAATGAACTTCAAAGCGGTTTTTCAAATAATCAACTTAAATTGATCGAGAAAGCTGACACACAACCTTACCTTGCCAAATATGGAATTCAGAATCGCGTGGTGTAGAACACGCTCCCAGAATCCTTCGCTTGTTTATTCGACCCCCAGTGAACTTTCGGCAATCCTTTGCTAGCCGTGTTCTCAAAAATCGAGATTTTTTTGTGGTACAGCGAAATTTTCCTCTCTATACGCGGGCGCTCCTAGGGTGCCTCCTCTGGTTTTGGCCGTCTGGGCCAAAACCCTGCGGGGGCAATAATTCATCAAATATTTTCACTTTTACACAAAGATGGTCTAAACATGTCAAGTGACTGAATATGCCCCAGCTAAAACTGGAGAAGATCTGAGTGATATTCCTCAATTTTTAAACTGTCCATGTCGTCAGAATTATAAGAAGGATATTAAATGCAATTGGCTCCATTTGGCATGATAATAGTTTTGGACATTATCTGTTAGACTCAAAGCTCATAGTTTTCCTTGAGCTAGGTGATTGTATGCTTTTGGAAGATAATGCCCACAGACAAGTATCCTGGAAGCATATTTTTACTTCAAATGGAGGCTTTTGTTTGTTTATGTAACAGCTAATTTTTAATCACGGCCAAAAACTTTTTTATTCCACTTGTCCATTGGACAAGTAACATTCAGATTTTGGTTGTCCGAAAGTTAATTTCACTTGTCCGAAAAAATTCTTAATTAACTGAATAACAAAATGTCATTAATAAACGTAGAAATTGTACAGTCTGTTTTGTACCAAATCTGGAGTGTTTATTTTAACAGTTATTTCTGATCAATTTCTGTTGCTCTTTGCACTTTTTAATACAACACCATATAGACACATCGGGGATCACTAACATAATTATGAACAATACGCGACTTGAGAAAATGCAGCACATCTGTGAGGCATAACTGGAATCTAAGATGTGACATTTAACCCTTTAGTGCCCAAGGGGCCTCCCTTTGACGAGTAAAATCGTCTGGCGTTAGACAGAGTAAAATCTATAAGTCACTATTGGGCATTAAAGGGTTAAAGGAGATAGTTTTTTAACCCTTTAGTGCCCAAGGGGCCTCCCTTTGACGAGTAAAATCGTCTGGCGTTAGACAGAGTAAAATCTATAAGTCACTATTGGGCATTAAAGGGTTAAGGCCCGACAATATTCTGAGGCTGCTTTCAAGAAAATCATCTGAATTTCTACTTCTTTCTACTACTTGAAACAATGGGACAATAAAAAAATTTATATGTGACAGTGAAAGTTTCAAAGCACCTTCCTTTGGCGAGTCCTTGGGCACCTTTTATATAACAGAATAGCTTGGAGCATTTCATGGTTTGAATTACGCTATTAGCCTGACTGCAAAGGCATTAGGAGGTTTTTTATTACTTCTTGAATGATCAAAAAACTTGCCACAATGGTAATTGCTTCGTTCAAGTGTTAAAGGACCCTAGTCAGCCTCCGCCATTTTCGATGACATCAAAATTATTGATATGGCATGGTGAAGCGAATCCTTATTGTTTTACTGTAAGCTGTGTTCCAGAAGGTATGTTTAATTATCTTGAGTAGTTCTACAGTGATTTTTCTTCGTTTAGACAGGCTCCGAATAAAATATAATTGCCAAATTCTCGCTTGTAAACAAAAACAAAGGTGTGGCTGACTAGGGCCCTTTAATGAAGCCTTGTCTCAAACGAGGTCGTCATTTCCATATATGGAATGTAGATCCCAGTCTTTGCCGAAACAACAGAACCAGATATTCTCGGAAAACAAAAGCTAACAAAGGCAAAAATGAACGAGTAAGTTGCCGTGAAAAGAACCCAAACTTTGCGAAACTCAGGTTACGGTAGTTTACAAAGTCCAAAATGCTCGGGAACTCGGACCTCAGCAGAAAAGAACATCTTTTTTTTGGCAAACTCTACTCGTTTCGTAGGACAAGTGCTTTCGTAAATCCACTCGTCCGAGATAAGAGAGTACTCGTCTTGGACGGCGGACAAGCGGAAGTTTTTTGCCCTGTTAATGGTAACAAGTTTTCTATTTTGTCAATATAAAACAGTTATGTCAGTGATGTTATTTTTAAACAGTTCTCTAGTGTACACAATATCTTGTTTACTTTGGAAATGTACTTGTCGATTGAAGTGGATGATGTGATATGAGGGTGGATTCCTGTTTGTTTTAGTTACTTCACCAACACATGGAAAGACTACAGCGAGACGACAGGAAAGGATCAAGCTCCACATTGGATACACCAACCAGAACTCCTTTTAGGTACTGTTAACTAATCTTAAACTGCAAAAGTAGCTGAATTTTGGCATGTGGGCTTTGTTTTACCTGAGAAATATTGCTCTGAAGTTTGTTTCGCAGGGTCTCTCTTCGTTTTCTAGAAATAACGTATGCAAAACACTTGCTTGTCACAGTCCGCGCGCGTCTTTTGGAACTGCTTTGTTGCACAATACTATTAGCGTTGTTTTTCTTTTAAGTTTTTTCAAATGCTGACTTTAACTCCTAGGGTTAAGAGTTCCCAGTTTTATTAGATTTAGGGTTAGGGTTACCGCTCGAAACTAGGGTTAGCGTTGAAGGTTAGGCTTACGGAACAAGGTTAGGGTTAGCGTTTGGGTTCGGGGGTATGGGTCGAGCTTAGAGTTAACGTTTAGGCCTAGGGTTATTGCTTAGGGCTAGCGCTCAGAATTAGGGTTATTGCTTAGGATTAGGGCTAGCGCTCAGAATTAGGGTTATTGCTTAGGGTTAAGGCTAACGCTCAGAATTAGGGTTATTGCTTAGGATTAGGGCTAGCGCTTAGAGTTAGCGCTAGTGCCTCGGTTCGGGCTAGAGTTAAGGTCAGGACACGTTAGGGTTAGCGGTGTTAGGCCAAGGGAAACAATCTCGACTTGCAGGAATCGATACCTAACTAAACTCAATGAAAAGTGGCTAGAGAGAGAGGCTGGATGTTTTGCAAATCGGCTACGTCGGTGATTGAAATGTTTCTACGTGAAATTACTTTTTTGGTACAAAACTGCTCGTTCCATGAAATGATTATATCTGACAACACAGAAAGAGAAAGCCTTAAGCTAACACGCTGATCATGCCGAAAAAAAGCGCATGAAACGGAAAATTCATCAGCAAAGGAACGCTGAAATACAAAGCAAAACTTACATTTGAGCTGAAGTTTTCTTCTTCCTATAGTCTTCCCATAGTTAAACCTGCGATCAGGCGTTCTTTGTCTTTTTTTCTTCGCGGCGGGCTCGATTCTGTCACAATTCAAAGTAATCATCTGCTTGGAAAACCACGATGCACACACACGGAACGCTTGCTTGCGAATTTAACCGACCTGCGATTTCTCTTTGGCCCGTAAAAATGGCTTAGAAACTTCGAAGGTCTTCGAAGCACAGGTCAAATGCAACGACTTTGCTGCCTGGCCTTTCTCACCAGTTCCCGGCCGTGTCTGAGTCACGCTAACAAGTGCTACAAGTCGCGCACACCATGGTCACGGCGCTTTACGTATGAAAGATTATTATGGGATATCCCAGAAATTTTTGGAGCGAAGGATACTGAGGCGGCTAATTTCAAGAAAATAATAAGAGTCTAGAAAGCAGTTCTAATTTCCAAAACTGACACACGCCGAAGTTCGGCAAATGAGCCATAAGTCCACGACGGATGCTTTGTTTTGGACGAAGAAGCGTTTCTAGACTCTACCGCCTGGCTCACTTGTTCCTCAATGGCTAAGCTCACGGCAGACTTAAACCATGATCTCGGAACAAGAACACACCTCGCTTCTTTGAGGCGTGCTAGTGACTTTGATCGAGGGTCAAAGGCTTAATGATGCCAAATCTCCTACCAGGCGGGCGCAAATATTCCTCGAATAAGCGTTGAATATCGGTGGAAATAACGAGCAAACTCTGCGTAATAAACAGGTAAGCCAGCTCTGACTTTGTGTTATCGCTTTGCGCGCCAAAAGCGTAAGTCACTGACAATGGCAGCTAAAAAACATGTCATCCCAGATCCCTACCAGTAAAAACGGCAATTAAATTACAAAGACACGGAGAAGGTTTTTGAAAGAAAAAGAAAAACAGAACGACAAAAAAAAAAGATATCACCGACCTCGAATCGAGCCCACGAGTGTCACGAATAAACAAATACGAATCACCTTCGTTCAGCGCTTATCCACTTGAGCTAACGGAGCGGCAGTGCGAAATCATTGCGTTATAGTGACTTCATGCTTTAGCCAAACAAAAGGTTTCTTTTGTTTTTCGTTTAACAATAGATCTCGAAAAGATGCCGCTTGGAAAACTGAGTCAGTTTTGCATACGTTATTTCTAGAAAACGAAGAGAGACCCTGCGAAACAAACTTCAGAGCAATATTTCTCAGGTAAAACAAAGCCCACATGCCAAAATTCAGCTACTTTTGAGCACTTTGAAAATGGCCAAAAAATCAAGGGGACGTTCTTGCCCGCGGCCTTTCAATTGTTCTGTTTAATCTTCTTGGAGGAGTTTTGTTTTGTCCACATTTAATACTCCCATGACCTTCACAAACTTTTATACTTGTATGATGACCATGACATGCAAATATTTTTACAATATAATGGTCAAATTTCTTGCATGCGCATTGGCTAATTTTTATCAATAGTAATAATAATTTATTTACTTGATATAGTGCCCTTTAGCATTATGGAATGATCAAAGGCACTTTACAACTCAAGAAAACTAATATTTACAATAGATAATTACAATAAAGATGCTATTTACAATAGATAATTTCAATAAAAATACTAATTAATAAAATAATAATGATAAATAAAGAGAATCATCAATAAGAGTACAAGCACATAGATGGGGGTATTTTTGAGTTGACCTTTGTGTCTGTGTTAGAATAAGTCTCCAAACAAAAATAATTCATCTGAAAATGCGTTTCACGTACACATTCATTCTCACACTTGTAAATCAAACTAATTTTCATATGAAAAGATTTTCTCAAGGACTCGTTCTATAAAAGAGGCAAAGGTTAATTGAAATTGGTCTAATGAGATTTTTAACTGAGTTTTGGTTGGTGTTTAACATAGTTCTGTGTGTTAAAATTTACAGTGCTAGACACAAAGTAAGAAAGAAAATCTATATCGAGAAAGATCTGTGCAATGATCCTTGTAGATGTATACAAATGTGGACCTACTTTTCCATGATATTCACTGTCAGGAATTTGAACACTTCTATTATTGATCATGCGTTTTTCTTCAACAGGCCAAGGGCTGTGTCGGCTGACTCACCACGGTCACCTGTAGGAACCCCTACAAACTCCATAGGGGAACTGGTACCTCCTGGCGCCTCCCCAGGGGCTCCGAAGAGCCCTGATGTAGATACAACAATGCCTCAGTTTCCTGCAAAAAGAAGAGAGAGTAATGAGATGTCACTTGAAGAAGAACAACTTGCTGGTGTCAAGAAAGGTTTGCTCAAACTTTCTTTATCATGGCTTTACACTGTAAGTCATCTGACTTTCTTGCAATAGCCTACGTGTAGCTGTACCCGCCCCCCGAAGAAAAATGGGAGGGAGGGAACGTCTCCCGTTTTTCCTCGGGGGAGAGTATGGCTACACGTAGGCTATCTTGCAAGTGTCTGTTTTCTATGAGCCCTTCTCTTATTGTAATGCAATGGGTGATCCCAGAAAATATCTATACCCACCATGGGCAGTATGAACATTTTAATCCCCCACTTGCCTTCAGAAATTCCAAAATGTTCTACCCCTTATGCTCTCTTAATTTCAAAATCATGAACCCCCAAAACACTGCCCATGGTGTAGGTATCGATATTTTGTGGAATTAATCATTTCTGAAGAATTATAAAAAAAATTATTTTTATTATTACTGCTGAAAATATTTTTGTTGTCATTGTGTAGATGCTGAGGCTGGTAAGACAGCAACTCCTCAATCTTCTTCTGCTATTCCGAACAACCAAGTGTCACCTGGAGGCACCCCGCTTACTGCTAGTAATGTGAGCGTTGTCGTTACCAGTGACAAACTGGATGCCAAGACTAGTGATATCCAAATCAAAGGTTCACGTTCAAGCACAGCAAGTTCTTTGCAGAGTTTAGATAACGGAACTTGTCATTTAACAGATGTCGACAACATGCCAATCATGACATTGACAGATGTTGAAAGGGCAATGTCTGGGGAGGCTCAAACTCCTCCAGATGCAAGCTTCCTGAGTAATGATGCAGTAGCTATCATGGCCTCAACTCCTGAACTAAACCCTAATGCATCATCCTCGCCAGTTAACGTGATCAGAAGGGAAGGAAGTAGACAGGGAGCAGAGCGACCAATATCTTTGGATCTTGAGACATTACCTGAGGGTGTCAGTGCACATTCACTGTTTGCTGAGCTGTCAGTTCAAGAACCAGACATCATTGGACAGGTGGACACTGGTGCAGACATCACAGCAATGGTTGGAGAATTGGACACAGTGTTGAAGGAGAACAAAGAATTATTGACAGCAAAGTAAGCAAGCATTCTAAGACATCGATACAATCAAACCCCTATTAAGTGACGAACTATAATTATAATAAAGTGGCCACCTTAATTAGGCGGCCAGTAATCAGTGTCCTGGTGACAGATTTTCTATGGTTTTTACCACTATTAAGCCACCAGTTCCTTTTACACAGCCACTATCCATTTCACCAAGGGTGGCCACTGTTCAATGGGGGTTGAACTGTCCCATTTCATCAGAGGTTTTTGGCTTTGCCATAACAAATAATCAAGCAATAGTATTTCTACCACCCCAGGGCTCGAAATTGCGACTCGCTGGTCACCAAAGTGACCAAAAATTGAACACTGGTGACTAAATTTTCAGAACTGGTCGCCAGCTGGTGACTCGTGTTTTGTCTGATAATTAACGAAAACTATGAAAGGACTTTTGTTTTTAAATCTTTTTATTAGGAAATCGATTGGATATGGTAGCTAGTATACAACTCACCATTCCATTCCCAGTAAAATAATGTCTGAATACTACAACAGAATGGAAAAAATTTAATGTATTTCGACACATCGATACTATGTTTACGGCGCACCATATTGTTTCAGCGGCTTCTTTTCCCGCTTGGTGACTGGAACAAGCAATGTGGTTGTGCAGGGGCCTGAGCCAAACATGGTGTTTGTCAGCAGGAAAGGCGCTGAGAAAAGCAAGTCGAAAATGAAGAACTAGCAAATAATTGGCAAAGGGAAAACACGCAACGACCCATGTTTGTCTCACAATGAAAACCACGAACTTAAAACATTTTATGCTTCGCTTCATTTAAAATGACTATGGAGAAAACCATCAGTTTTGGACCAGAGAAATATCACCTGAGAACAATGGTAGCTTTATAACTAGGTGTTACTCGAGTTGTTTCTAATTGTTTTCGCTCTTCAATTGTGACTTTTCTTGCATAAAAAGTAATGTATAAAATCATGTTTTTGTGTAAGTTGTATATAAAATACGTTGGCGACCAAAATTTATGAAGTGGCGACCAAAATTTTTCTGTGAGTTGCCAGCTGGCTCTCAAACGAAAAAGTTAATTTCGAACCCTGCACCCTTTTAACCCTTAAGCCCTAAGGGGTCTCCCTTTGACAAGTAAAATCGTCTGGCGTTAGACAGAGTAAAATCTATAAGTCACTCCCAGGTAGTAAAGGGTTAATCCATCACAGTGTATCCTCCTACCATGAACTTTGCTGCTGCATATATCAACTTTGCTGCTGCATATATCAACTTTGCTGCTGCATATAATAACTTGGCTGCTGCATTAATAACTTGGCTGCTGCATACATTAACTTTGCTGCTGGATACATTAACTTTGCTGCTGCGTATATTAACTTGGCTGGTGCATATATTAACTTTGCTGCTGCATATATTAACTTCACTGTGGCACATTTCTACACCTAGATGAAATGAGTTATTGTGGGAGTAACTTAGCCAGGACTCTAATCTGTACTGTTTGGTCAGAGTTCCTGCAAGTGACGATGTGAATGATTAATTATCACAGTTATATCCTTATATAACTTAAGCACTGTTGTGAAATTGAAGTCTGGAAAAAATTCAGACTTCAACAGAATTCCGGCAAGTTAACTTAACCATGAGCGAGGCCACTGTGCCTTAGGTTGACATTTAGCAAGAAATACAATATTTCAAGGGTGTGTTACTTTTCTTGATCAGTGCTTATTTCTGATTAAATTGCAGAACCAGACTCGTAACTCAAAAGAATGATCTTCTGAAGAGAGTAGAGGAACTATCCAAGTAAGTTAACATCCACATGTGAATGGTCCTTGGTACTGTTTATTAAAATGTTATCAACTGAGGATAAAGTGCTTGGCATCATGGTGTTCTTACTTGCAAACTGTTGATCATTTTAGTGAGAGGGAATTAGCTAAAGATGAAGTCATGGTGCTTCAAGACACCAAGTCCCGCTTGTCGACTTACATATCAGAGCTTGAACAGGAACTCAAGAGGTTTGAATGTTCAATATAATTTGAGGGCTATGTAAAAAGAATAAGTCAAATCTGTTACTTTGTTTTTTTAGCTTATGATTTCTATCTGTTAGTGTTACAGTGTATTTCTTAGTCATGAGCAAGTTTCTATTCCGTATACAACTACACTGGTGTACGTCATGTACTTTCATACGCCTTGTTAAATAATGTGCGGTTCAATTCCACCTGTTACCATCCATCCCTGGGTAACCCTCTGGACAAGTCCAGCCCTTCACGGTCAGAGACAGGGAATTGTTACTAAGGCTCTCTTCTCCTAGGGGTAGGAGAAGAATGCAAATAAAAAATCGCTTTGTGCAGGTGGTTTATAAAACAAATGGGAATGTACTGCTTACTGGAAAAAGAACTGTTTTGTATGAAAAGTAATAGTTTGTTTCAGCTTGGCTGGAACAAAACAGAGTTCTATGGTGAGGAATTGATAGGCAATCAAATAAGAAAAAATTCAAATTCCTTGGGGTTAATGCCCGTGGAGAAGATGGTAAGAGGTGGAATTGAACCAGGCATAACTTACTGCAATAATAGGGAGTTTTAGCAAACCACGACGGCGACGGCAACGAGAGCGTCGCCAAACAAAAGCTTTAATGAGCAGAACAATAGCTGTGCACGTGTGTTTTGAATCTTGGTACATTTCCTTGCCGTCCTCTACAAATCAGCAACATGGAATGACCAAGTGCTACGTATTTTGGAGAACGCGAACCGCAATGGCTAATCTTTCGTATCTTCTTTTCGAATTAAACACTGTCAGTGCATGTTTAGCCTGAGCATGTTTTTAGACCGACAGACCTACTGAACAGATTTAAACAGCTGCGACATTTAAAGGTAAAATACAAATACTTTTTTTGCAAGCCTTCGTGTCCACCATCGCCGTCTTCATTGCTAAAACTCCCTATTAAGTCATTGATCTAAGTGCTTATTGTTAATGACTTATAATAATTTCCTTTTGTCCTTTATTGAACTGGACAAAGTCTTCTAATTGTTTAGTTGTTATTTCGAAGGAATTACCGGTAGTAAAAAAATGTTTTCTTTTGCAGGGTCAAAATGGATGCAGAAAAAGCAACAGTGGCCTTAAAAGAGGTAAAGGCTTGTCAGACTGAACAACAAACAAATTAAACACTATTTAGAGATGCAATTCAGTTACAGCTGCTTTCTTTAGGAGCAGGGGTCTCCCTTTATTTTTATGTGCCAGAGCTATATGGTTTTCGATGGGTCTACGAAACATATGGAATATGGGAACCGGAACTAACCTTTTACCTCATTTCTTTTAACAAGCAGGTATTTTTTTTGCATGTATTTTGGCTTAAGCTGACGGGGAATAAACTGTCAAAATGTATTTTTGCGTAGCTGATAGGGAATAAACTGTCATACATTTGAAGCAAATACTAGCAAATAAATTTCCTAAATATAACACACAAAATACAATGCATAACGTGGATTATTGCACTTGCCAAGTAAGTGTTTTATAGAGATATGAAGGCATGGCTATTTTGGATCACTCTGGAATGTTATAATTATGTAATAAGGTTAGTCAATGATGCCATCATTGTGAAACTGGGCAAATTACTTATAAATAAAATATAATTACCTGATTTGTAGGCAAATGTTTCAGCTGCTCACCGTAAGAGGTTCACACGAGTTGAAATGGCTCGAGTGCTAATGGAGAGGAACCAGTATAAAGAAAGACTTATGGAGCTGCAAGAAGCTGTCAGATGGACAGAAATGATAAGGTATGTACGAAAGGTATGAAATGATAAGCTAATAAGCATAACATTTCCATGATAGGAAGCAATGTTTCCTTCACTTGTTTTGAATTGAAATGTAACAATTATAGTATACATTACAGTAACTGTAGCTAGCTTTAGTTATTAGCACTGGTTATCTCGTGAAGTAATTGTCATTGATATATTCTGCATTTGGAATGTGGTTGATTTTAATATCTTAGTAACTTCTTCTTGGAAGTACCAGTTTGAGATTTCTATTTAGTCATTTGGGCAAGTTTGATGCTGAAATGTTTACTAAAATGTAGATTATTTTGTAAAGCCATTCTTCTTTCTCCCTAGAGCATCAAAAGAGAGAAACCTTGAACTGCAGCAGAAGAAGAAATCATCCATTTGGAAATTGTAAGTTTAACTGATATTGAGGAAGTAATATGTTAGAGTGGGGGAGTTTCAAACTTTAGGAACATATTGAGCCGTGGCACAAAATTTTTCTCAAAAACAGCTGAATATTAGATTAATAAATATTCATTTTAATTAATTTTTTGATGTTGAGAGTGACTGGTATCTGATCAAATGTTTCCAACACCATTTACCCTGGCTTTTTCCTCTGTGGTGTTTTCTTTGAACTTTGAAATGGACACAAACTTTTGCATTTCTTCAAAGACTTTTAAGTTCAAATCAACAATCTACAAATGGAGAACACTCAGAACAACTTGTCAGCCACCAAACACAAACATTTGACAATTTTATTATGCAGCAATCAGTGTCACACAATTTTTTAATGCAAGTTTACATCTTGTGACAACGTGTTGACAGAGCCTTATCAATGAGGTAATTAATGCAAAGAAAAGCTTTTAGTTATGTTTTAGCTACGAATCACTCTTTTTTCGTAGAACTTTTTTAAAAGAAAGATTGCAATAAAATCTGTCTGAAAAAGTGAAAGACATTTTTTGGAAAAATAGTCAATTTTGGTGTGCACTGCTACCTTAAGTGACACAGCACCATTTCATCAGTTTCAGTAACCTGTTTGGTCCTTCTCCGAAGAAACCCGCCCCTCCCATGGTGAGCATCAGGTACAATTCCCCCCAGGGGGAGGGAGAGTCATCTCCTGCCTCTCGACGCAGCAACTCTGTCAGCTCTGGCTCCACAAGTTCCATAGCTGTGGCTTCTGGCGGAGGAGGATTTGGCAGTGAAAAGTGAGGAAATTTGATTCTTAATCAAAATGGTGGCATAAAGAGCAAAGAATGAATCACTCTCATTGAAATTCAGCTAATGACAGAAAGTAAAATCACTTGCTTTTACCAAGCATAATAGGCAGTTTTAATGAGTGCAGTAGTCAGGTGTAATAGAAAAACTTGCAAGCAGAATTTCTCCAAGCCTTTCGAGTTTTAGAAAACACTCTGCACGATTGTGCTGACTAAAAGCTATATTTCTGTAACACATATAAGTAGACTTGCAGAACTTGCCCGAGCTGTTGATGTAATGGTTTTGCGAAGAAAGAGAATATCTATTTTGATAATTATTACAAAGAAGTAATTTTTTATTCTCAATTTTTTTCAAGAGATACAGAAAATTTTTCCTTGTTATTATTGACGTAATGAAATGCTCTTAACAGGCTGGGACAGTGCAAAAGCTGTGCAATGACTTGGCTACTGCTGATGTTTCGGAAGCATTTATCATTCTGCCATTAAATGTACTAATTTGTGGTATTTTTCCATTGTTTTTTTCCATGTAGCTTTGATCGACAGCGTGTGGTTGATAGAAGAGAACGCTACAGACAAGTGAGAGCATTTCTCAACTCAGGTAAAGAAATAAGTTTTGGATGGCATTCATGCTTTGCCTCATATTTAACTTTGCATTTTGTACCATAAAGGAGAGTTTAGTTTCTGCTTTCTGCTTTTGTTTGTTGCCAAGGACCAAATTAAAACTTGTTAGTGTATCAGAATTGATGACTTCAAAGATTGTATCATTCATGAAATTCAAATAATGGTGTTTCTATCTTTTAGTTTTTTGTTAATATGTTCTTTCTGTAATGCAATTAATTGGCTTTTTCGTTGGCAGATGTTGCTGAGGGTCGAATGCAAGCCTATGGATGGAGTCTTCCTGCCAAGTACTCAACAGAAGTTGCAGAGGGAGGAAAAAGTCTCGTCTCTGTTCCTGTTCCAGTTTATTGCAGACCTCTGAATCTTAATGACCCAGGAATGAAAGTAAATGTGATGTTATGACGCTGTCAATATTTTTAAAATGTAGTTGTAATTAGTGTGGATTGCAAGTGATAACGGACGTACATCCTTTTACAGATCTGGTGTGCTGCTGGAGTTGATCTGTCTGGTGGCAAGACGCAGGATGGTGGCTCAGTTATAGGCGCAACCAGTGTATTCTATGCTGATAGTGCTCGTGGTCAGGAAGAGGATGAATCAACAGACCCAAAGCTGGAGCCTAAAGTATCCATGGTGTGGATCGGCAGTAGCACACACTCATGCAGCAAGGTTACTGTTGTGGATGCTAATTATCCTCAGAACATTCTGGATTGTTTTATAGTGTGCACATCACATCTGCTGTGTATCACTCCTGTGCCAGGAGCATCAGAAGGCGATTATCAGGGATCAGAATGGTCACTAGAAGGTAAAATCCATGTGGGCTATATACAGGGTTGCCACTGGTCAGGAAATGGTCAGGGAAAAGTCAGGAAATTTTATTCTGAGTCAGGGAAAATTGAAATTTTGAAGAAAAGTTGGGGAAACTGAAACTGAAATAATATCACTGCTGATTTACCTGTAAACCCATTTGGCATCAATGTGATCTCGGCAATATTTTACCTTAATGGAGAAGTAAAATTTGTTGAAAACTTATAAGTCTTAATGAACAGGTGGAAAGGATGGCTGCAAGTTGATGTCATAAGCTGCTGCTAGATTTGGAATTTTTCATTTAATATTTGGTCAGGATATTAACTTTCCTGTGTTGTAAGAAGTAAATGCTATGTTTGTTTGTCCATGGTAGATCCATTGCAGGCAAATGCAGAGAAAGGTGATTGTGGTGAAGAGTCTGATAGTGCAGGATTCACTGATCCTCTAGGTACTGTTATGTTGTTACTTCTAAGGTCCCCAGTTGTCCAAAGCGTGGGCAACATTATCCATGAAATAAATTGCAATGTAGTGAACATGTGTTGACAACGTCCACTATGCTATCTGCAGGATAGTGACTTACTGGTGGATGGATGGGCTGTTAGTGTACAATCACAGAAAATGCCCTTGCCCACCCCATGGAAGCGTGGAAGCTCACTGGAAATTCTAAGGGAAGGGGGGTTGGGAGTTGCAAAGGCCTAACCTATATATTGTAAGTATAAAGCTGAACTGAAGTTTCTAGAGGTGAAAGTGGGGGTGGGTGCTCAAACCAAAAAAAATATAGGGTAGGTGGGCAACCTCGTTCCCAAGGTCCTCTGTCTACTTTGAGAAAGTACCTACTTACTCAAAGTAGAGAGAGGACCCTGGGAAGGAGGTTGGTAGGTCAGTAGCCCTGTGATGTACAAGCATCCCATGCGGGAGAGGGTGGGAGAATTCAAAGACATCTCATGCTATTGCTTGAATGCCTGAATTGATGTTATGTTTATTATTATCTTTAGGAGTGCAAACCGCTCAGGGTGCTGGTTCAGATGGTCCAACTGTAACAGACATAACAGCTGGTGAGAGTATGTCACCTGGAGCTGTACAAGTGGACGGAATCAACAAAATGAGCAGCGTCTTGCCTACTATGTGGCTTGGGGCACAGTCTGGCTGGTAAGGGACTGAGTGAGGCAAATAAATTAATCAGCCAGTTGCTCTTTCAGTCAGTCAGCTGGTCGGCCAGTCAGTCGGTCAGTCACTTATCTCCATAGCTCTGGCTGGCAAAAAGGTTGGCGGTAAGGCATTACCATTCCAACCAGTCCTGTGTGGCTCTCTTGATTGTGCGCCAATGTAGATCACTCTCGGTTACCTGATGATTAAGTCCCATCAGGATTCTGTACCTGCCACAAAATGCTCACTGATTGCTTGATTTTTCCTCCTTTCAGCGTGTATGTGCATTCAGCCATATCTGACTGGAAGAAATGCATCCACTCAATCAGATTGAAGGACTCCGTGCTTAGCATAGTGTGAGTATATACAGCAGCAAATACTATGGGCAAGGTTAAAAGTAGCAGTCGTATGTTATTTGCACTCTGCAAACCTGAGATTATGTTAGTGGTGGATCTAGTAGTGGGACCCAGGTCTCCCCTTTATTTTGGGTGAAAAATGAAGAAATCACAGAAGAAAGAAAAGCCAGCAGGGCAAGCAAAACACCCCCTTCCCCGGCCCCCTCTCTTTGCTAAAGGCCTGAATCCACCACTGATTATAGTAAGCGAAGTTTACTTTGACTCATGAGTTAATGATTGACTACTGGTGTGCTGTGTAACATCAGGATCTAGTCGTGGTAGGCTCTCCTTTGGTAGCTCTGCTCTTTTAGAGCTGTTTTAGAGCTGTTGGTTGAGTAGTCTAACTGGTTTAAAGTATTTGGTTTGGGTTTCTGGGCTTTATGACACTCAATTGAAAACTTCTTTAAGAAGACGTAGCAAGTGCTGATGCGAATAGCCCTTATAAATTAGTAAGCTGTTCTGTTAATTTGTTGACAAACTTTGTTCTTATAGGTATGTACAAGCTCGTGTTCTAGTTGCTCTCGCTGATGGCACCGTCGCTATCTTTCACAGGGCCGCTGGTGAGTCTTTGTTTCATTTGGATCTGTGCTTTCTATTTTGCCTATTACGGGGGCAGTTCTATTGATACTTTTGTAAATCCAAAATGGTGCATTAGTGTGACTGGCCGTTGAAACCATGCTGTACTGACTCATAAGTTAAAGAGAACCCGGCTTATGTGTCTTGATGTGTCCTTGCACAGCCAATCATATAAAGCCTGCAGTACCTCCAACCTAATTGGAGAAAAACCAATAGCGACTTGCTTTACGGGCCTGCTTTCCTGCGCATGGCACTAGTCGTATGTTTTCCCGCGGTTGGCAGTGGTTGTTGGTTTCCCGCGCTTGGCACTGACTGTTGTTTACCCGCGCTTGGCGGCAGCTACACTTTCCTGATTGGTTTGTTGTGATTTTGATCAGATGTGATTACTTGTGAGAGGGGTTTTCAATTGGGTGTTGTAAAACTGAAACCAAAGTTACCACTTCAACCAATCAAATAGGATTAAGGTGGCTCGAAACAGTTTTCATTTTCCCCAGACTAGTTGTACAAATTCTCTTCCAATTACAGTTTGGTTTATCGTATCAATGTGAAATTTACCACAGACATAAGTGAAACGTCATAGAATCATTATATCATATCTTTTCCAGAAAATCTGTTACCATGGCAACGATATAACGCATTCAGTTGCACCCCCAAAATCGAAAGCTATCGTGTTATTAAGAGAACGGGTCGGCTTTCATCCGGACGTATTCTTTGTGACAAGGAGATATTTTTCCATACGATGGTTTTACGGGTTACAAGAAAAGTAACCGAAACCAATTTGGGAGAGCTTTACCGTCCGCATTTGCATTAACGTGTTACAAGATCTATTTTCTCTACTCTTCTCTCTCTGATTTGATTCATTCCGCTGACGCGTGCATCTTATTGATGACGTGTGTAGATTGCGCGCGCACGTGCAGCTAAAAACCCTTTCGAGCCAGTGAACCAATCAAAACTCGAAGTACACTGTTGTAGCCGACGCAAAGCTCGGGAAAATGTGTGCGAGCAAGTCACCATTGGTTTTGATTTTACTTCTGATTGGTTGAGAAAGGAGCGTGACTTTTTTCAACCAATTACAAAGCGTGCTTATACAAAGCCTAAGCAAATGCATTCGACACTAAAGTGAAATCTGCTCTTGTAAGTCTTGTAAGTCTTATTTTTATTCATTGTAGATGGTCAGTGGAACTTCAACAACTATCACTTGCTGGATCTTGGTCGTCCTCACCATTCCATTCGCTGTATGACAGTGGTACATGACAAAGTGTGGTGTGGCTATCGTAATAAAATCCAAGTCATTCATCCACGTAGCATGAAAGTAGAGGTAACATGAAAAACACTACCGCTCGTGTTTGTGTATGCTAATGTTCTCGTGAAAACGTCTGATTTTTGGACTGAAGTATTTTTTGCCGTTTGAGCCAGAAACGTTCGAAAGATGTTCGTAACTTACATTTCTGGCATCTCAATGCGTACGGGACCAGGAAAATATCAAAGCGCATCTATAAACGGAAGATGTTCTTCCCGGCGTGACCCATGTTTGCAGTGAGGCATGCTCATGGTTTATGTTCAAACATGTCCCTAAAGCTGTTACGTGTTGTTGTTCATGCTGTTCTTCAGCAAAAAGTCGTCCAAGTAAACCTCCTGTACTGACCATCAGCCAGTGGTGTGTTGGTGCGATGGGGTCGTCTTGTATGTTTTTAAAAATTTGGATGAATGTTTTTCAACATATTCGCGGTGAACGTGTGACAGAAATCTCTCTACGCGCGGTACGTTAATCAGTTACTCAGGAGACACTGCAAACCAAACCTGTATGGATATCTGTGGCGCTGTCATAGGGGAATTTCTCAGGTCGAATCTTCGACATTTGTTGAGTGTGGTAACCGCTGAGCGTGAGAAATGCGAAAACTATTTACAAAGACTACAGCGACGCAAGCACTCGTGTAAAGACATGGAGGCAATGCCTTTTGAAAAGTAGATCATTTTACAGCTCAATGACCTAACCTTTGAACGGCAGTGAAGCTGCATGTGACCTTGTTTTGATTAAGACCTCGATGCTTTTGTGGTATAAATCAAGTTCTTCTAATGCTAACCAGTTTGCATTTAAATGACAAAAGCAGCTCTAGAGGTCTGTATCAAAGTAATGTCACCTCCATCCTCGTTGACATTTGTAGGCCAGGTAACTAAGCGCAACTGTAAACTAGCCATTTGACCATAGTTTTACTCTGTGCCTCACAGGTTAACGTTCTTCTTTCTTATGTTCACAGAAAACATTTGATGCTCATCCAAGACGTGAAAGTCAGGTACGTCAGCTTGCCTGGATAGGAGATGGTGTGTGGGTGTCCATACGGCTGGACAGTACACTGAGACTATACAATGCCCAGACATACCACCACTTACAGGACATCGACATTGAACCATATGTCAGCAAGATGCTTGGTAAGCACTGCTCAATATCCGGCATCACTCTGCTAGACTACGAGTAGTCCCTCTTTCGCCCAGTCTGTCGTGCGTGACGCGAAAGAAAACCGCGAAAAAATGGCCGCGAGAACTCCTGGGGCGAGAAGCACGCGCGCGTCTCGCCTCCAGGATTTCACGCGGCCATTTTTTGCTCGCGGTTTTCTATCGCGTCACGCACGACGGACTAAATGAAATCTCTTTACTAGATGTTTACTTATTAACCGAGTGCGGGCGCTCGTCGTGGCAGAAAATCGCTCGTGGTCGTTCTCGAACGAGAAAAGGTTGGCCGCACAGGAAAGACCATGCAAGGGTGGCAAGCGTCCATCAACGGTCTTGAGCCATTAAGGACGGTGCCTACGTTTGTCAGTGCGCACACGTTCTGCGCATCATGCAAGCCATGGTTTAAGCGCGCGCGCGCGCTGGGGTTGACATTGACGTCAACTACGCCACCAAGAACACGACTGAAATTAAAGCAAAATTTTCCTACGGTGACCAAATCAATTAATGAACCTGTACTTAAACCAGGGAGACCAGAATAGCAGCATATCGCTAGCCACTAACTGTTAACGTCTTCCAGCTGAAAATCTAGCTGTCATCTTTCGAAAATTACACTGAAATCCAACTGCAAACATGTACCTGCATATGGCGTAGTGCGCGCGCAGACACGCAAATGTCTTACTTACTGGGGAGGTGACAGGAAAAAATGTAACGGGCATCGTAAAAGTTTTCAAAAAAGATCAATAACTTTAAAAAACGCGTGGTTACCCCTACATTTTTTGTTGCGAAATGGAAGCGGCAAGCCTATTCAACATGTGATTAGTTTCTGGTCGTGAGCAAAAGGTATTTAGACTGTATTTTAGCTGAACCAGAGGAAGGCTGTCAGAGACCTTAAAAGCGATTTTGTAACGATTTTGTTACTAAAAACGTAACAAAAATGATTTTAATGTTACCATTTGTCATTTAGCTTAAAGATCTTTTTAAATGTGTTTGCCTTTCTGTATGTAAAGGCGAATTCTAAGGAAATCTGTGAAGAAATATCGTTTCCCGCTTTTTTCAGAAAAATGCTGATGTCAGCATTTTTGTTGAGATTCAAGGCTAATTATCTCGAAAAAATGCGTGGCTACCCCTATTTTTCTTTGTGGATTCCAATAGCCCTTGCAATTATCTACTTTTTCCGCGTGGTCCTAACTTGGCGCAAAAACCTTTGTTTTTAGTAGGCACCGTCCTTAATATGTAGTAAAAAAAGTTTGTTAAATAGCTCTCTTAATGATTTTATAATCCATTTTTTTGCCAGCCGGGTATTGATATCGCTCATAATGCCTGTAGCTGCGTCCCCCGCTATTAAGGAATCTCAACAACCTATTAACACATAGTAAAACAATTTCGTTTCACTTGCTCACTCGCGGAGCTAGCCATATAACAAGTTGTGTTCTTGGGCAAGACACTGCATTCTCTCAGTACATTCATCCTCAAATAGATCTTGGGGGGTGGGCAACCTGATTGAGTATTGGAGAGTAACCAGCGACGGACTGCCATCCACTGATCAAGGGGGAGCAGCAGCACTCTTAGTCACTTTATGCTACAGAAGCTGAAATGACAGCTGGAATAATAAAAAGGAATTCCGTCACGGTAATTTGGGTTATTTGGGCAAGCTACAAATTTATCCTCAAATTAAAAAAAAAAAAACGGAAAATAGCAGTTTACTAAGATAAGAAAACACAAAAGAGATAATAATAAACCATAAAGGAACAAGGATGGTTAAGAATGGAGAAGATTAACACGGATTACAAACGAAGAAGTTGGACAATTGAAGATGTCCAAATCGCTACTTGTCACCTTTAATCGCAGGAGCTTTTGAGCTACTACGTCAAATTGAAGGAAACCTAAAGATAACACTTTGTAAAGATAGAAAAACATCAAAGAGATAATAATAAACCATAAAGGAACAAGGATGGTTAAGGATGGAGAAGATTGACGCGGATTGCAGACAACGAATTTGAAAAGTTTAGCTAAGCTTTTCAAACGTGACTGAGCCCCTTTCACTTGAAAGACCTTACAACTTCAACTTATCTTTTGTCAATGGATTAAGAGTTGTCGTTGTGTTGGAGTCACTGACATTATGACATTACACTTTATTATCTGTTGCTTTTTCTCAGGGACTGGCAAGTTAGGATTCTCATTCGTTCGTATCACGTCACTGATGCTAACCAATGACCGTCTTTGGGTGGGAACCGGAAATGGCGTCATTCTGTCGGTTCCTCTAGTCGCTGCACGTCCTGCAAGGGATGACGGAGAAACACCAACAAGTTCCCCAGGGACGGGAGGGTCCGGAGGTCCCGGGGGAGCAGTGAGAGTGTACAGTAATGAAGGAAAAGATGGCGATGCCCCCAGGGGCTCCAGCTTCATGCCTTACTGTTCTATGGTGAGTAAGACACGGCCTGCTGTCGCAGGGTCTTCTTCCTGTGGTGGCAGCACGGCCGAGAGTGGTTTATGTTAGGGCGCCAGACTTCAAAATCCAAAGGTTGAAGTGTCACTCCTGCCACTAAGCCTGCGATGTTTCTTGGTAAACCCTGGTCAACGTCTCTGTCACGCGTGTAGGAAATCAACTGGTCTGCCTCTCGCCAGTTGGGAGTTTTAGGCATACTATGTTCACTTGATATATCTGTTTCTTTCGGTGCGCGACATGCCTTCAGTAGAACTGGCTACTTGTAGCGAAGCGCATTGACTTCTGACCACTTTAAGCATTCATCACGTTTGCATTCAAGCAAACACGTAGTTTAGACCAGGGGACAAAAGCATGTGCGTTTTTTTTAAGACTTCTTTGCTTGTTTATTGTATAACCGCAAACGCATTGGCATTTGGTGAGCTGCGAGCGAGTTATTATTCCGGAGTTGACCATTGCGTCTCTTCGGCTATGAGTGTAACAACACCTTAGAAATCTTCAACAAGCTGAGGAAGTTTGCAAGAGTGCTTTCAAAGGACTAGCGACTCAGTCGGTGGATGTTGCTTTAGTCCTAGTTGCTAAACGCATGAGCCACAGTGGTTCCTTGACGAGGAACTGTGTTAAGCAAATGGTTCTCTCTGTTTGCAGGTAAATGCCCAGTTGTCCTTTCACGGTCACCGCGACTCCGTCAAGTTCTTTGTGGCCGTACCAGGCTCCATGAAGAGGGTTTCTCAGCCTATGACTACCACCAGGTCTTCGAGTCCAGGTGGCCTCACGGCCAGGACGAGCCCAGAGAAAACTGTGTCCGAGGCCATGTTGTTGGTGTTATCAGGGGGAGAGGGGTACGTTGATTTCCGTTTAGGAGACGGCGAAGAGACGGCTTTAGAGGAACAAGGCGGTGACTTGATATCCGTCACCACACGTGGTCAATCGACCAATGAGAGAAGCCATATAATGGTTTGGCAGGTGTCGGTCACGTAATAGCTAAAACAGCTTTCTTGGTTGGCCGAAAGAAAGTACCAAGATCTGCAATACTGTTTGGTCCCGGTACTGATTGTGTCGTTTCCTGGTGTCAAGTAACAACCGTTACACTTAGTAAGTGTTTCATGAGGGGTGTTGCGTTACTTCATAATCCTGTCACGTCATATCACGGTATTGCGTTAAAATACCACGGGCATATTCCCGCCCTTATTTTCAGAAGAACCTGTTATGAAACTCTGCTTAGTGACAATAAGCTGGCTTGACCATGTCATACGCTACAAGTTGCAACTAACCTGTCACGCAATTTGGTCACTCGTCGCAAAAAATGTTTGTAACGCCCCTCGTGAAACTCACGTATCGTGAAACGGAACCTTTACATCATAATAACTATTTGAACTGCAAGAAAAGCCTTACAGAGATACAGGCGCCCTTATAGATATTTTTTTTGGAAGCACTTTTTATTTGTAGATAACACAACATTTATATTCACTGTAGCAGTCTTAAAGCAATTTGTTCGTTTCTGGTATCAAGAAGTACACACACAAGTTAACTAGTTTCGGTTTTAGTATCTTTTGTGACGAATTTTGTTAACTGGTGAATTGCTCTAACATGAATATTTGTAAAAAAGTTATTAAATAATTTCCAAAGTTTCAGAAAGTATTTTTGGTGCAACGTTGTTAAATTAATTCCGAGTGCTTACTATTTTGGCAAGGTTTATTAGCAGTTGTGTAATTACCGTGTAAACGAATTATAAATCAAATTATATATCTATATCTAATAGCAAAATGAGATATTTAGGTCACAGAACTTGAGAGTCGAGGACAAGAACTTGAGATAAAACAACAACGGTAGTTTGAGAATGGTATAGAATTTATTGAATTTGTTTTATTGGTTCAAGATATTTTATTGGGTTGATGACTTAGTTTTGGAACAGCTGGGAAACAAACCTGTTTGCTCTGACTGTAGGGCGAGAGCCTGGGATCGAGGTTGGGAAGCCAGTGGTTTCCGCCAAAGTTGTTGCTAAGCTACAACGTGACGTATACTGATGACGTCAAGCTGACGCGCAGCTCTCGGAGTGGCTGGGGTTATAACTGATTGCCCATTGTAAGAAAGATTCCTTCGAGGTGACTCGGGTGAGGTAAATAGTGTTGTCACATAACAGTGCCCCTGTACTCTTCCTTAGGTTCCCTTTGTTTAGGGGGAAAAGTTGCCCCATTTATAGATCACAAAGCATGTGGGGGAAGAGATTTAAACACATTTTGTAGAATACACAATTTTCACGTTTAAAGCTCTTAATTGGAGGAGAAAAGGTTTTCGCATCTTGAAGCCGTGACAGTGTCTTAAATTAAATTTGTTTCGTCGAGTACTCGGACCAGTTTCCTTTGTTCACGCGTGCCATAGAAGGGGTCTGGGGTCAACTGCGAGAAAAACTATTTATTTTAGTAATTTTGATGTGGGCCCTTCTATTAATGATTGACTCTTATTGCTGCAGCAAATCCACCCCCTCCAAATCCATTTGTTAATTAAAATATAGATGACTAATATATGTGACCATCCAAAGTTCTCCTTAGTAATTATGGTTCTAAATTATTAGGTACATTCTTCCAGGTCTATTCACTTCAGTGAAGTTATTGTAAGGTATAGCTCTTCGGTGCTAGAGAATCTATTTATTATCTGTGGTCTTGCATTGTGTTATCTTGAACTGATATAATAATAACAATAAACTATAGGTAATACAATACATTTATCTCTGTCGTGCGTGTGAGATGGTTGTTTTATTGTTTGGGCACAGACTTTGCTTGGAGCTTGCTTTGGAGGCATTTCTGGTTGTATTTATTCGAACAGAATGCAGTCGAGTCATTGCTCAAGGGGAACACTGAGATCTCATTATAGCAATCACTTGTGTTGCGAGATGGTGCATCTGGGCTGGAATTGATTTTTTTTTTTTGCCATTCTTTAAAACAAAAATAAACGAGTGCATACCTCTTCTAACCTTAACAGTGGCCAAATTTTAAAATAAGAAAAAAACCCTCCAGATATGAAATTAAAACGGGTTTCTTTAACATCGATTCTCTGATCGGTGTTCTCAGTTAAATTTCCGTAGAAAAATACGCTTTTGGTTGGTATGGTATTATCCTGCGGCGTGGGAGCGAGCGATCTTTTGAGATCTTACTAGCCCGAGTACTAGATCGAAGGAGACTGCGCGTAGGGTACAATCTTGGACACTTTGTCTTTTTCTTATTTTCTCCTATGATCTTGTTGCTATGATTAAGCTAGTTTTAAAATTCTGTAACAAACAACCCACTTCAAGCGAAAAATAGATCAGTTACTCCGCTGAATAGAAGCGTTCCCTACTCTCTAACAAATTCTGGCTATTGACTAAAAAGCGCCGTCAAGTCTCAGCGTGAACGTTTTATCTGTTCTTCAGAGAGGTGAAACAATCGAAAGACCCATTACGGTGATAACCGAGAACAAAGGCAACCTAAAAAATATGCTAAAATACTATTCAGATGACACAATCTGGCATTTTCCATTGAGGAATGTGGAACTCACTAATGGGACATTTTGGCTGTTCAAGCTAAGCCACCTGTCGTCGGATTCGGAGTGTTGTTTCATTTCCTTTGACTTCATTTCACTATGCATGGGCTACGCACGTACTACACTGTATGAGACCCGGGGGTGTACTCCTATACAACAAAACGGGGATGCTTGTCGGAAATTTCGAAAAGAACCCCTAAGATGTTCTTGGGCGTGGCTTGAATTTTTCTCACCTTTGAGGGGTATCAATTCTGAAACAATACATTAACTGACATTTTCACAATTTTTCATAGAGATACAGTCGACTGCTTTTAAATACCTTCTACTCGTAATAAACTACGAGTAGTCGACCCTCTTTTGCTCAGTCTGTCGTGCGTGACACGGAAGAAAACCGCGAGAAAAAGATAGCCGCGTGAAATCCTGCGCGCGTCTTGCCCCCGGGATATTTCACGCGGCCATTTTTTTACTCGCGGTTTTCTTTCACGTGAAGCACGAAAAGACTGAGCTCAAGAGGGATTACTCTCTTAGTCTAACTCGTAAAAATGATTGTCAAATGACTTCTGTCATATCTTTTTTGGCTTAATACCCTTAAAGACACCAAACTGCAAACAAGCTCCCACTCTCTCTTTTTTCCGGCTGAACTCTCAAAGTGATACCAAAAAAAACCGTTTTTAATTCCTAAAATGTACGACAAACAGCACCGTATTTTTTATATAGGAGTCTCTTCCGGGTATTGTACAGACATGTGACTTGCTTTCTTCAAGTCTGGGTTCTCGTCTCAACGTTCCAGCTCACAATTTCACACTAATACCTTGCTGTAAAGATAAAGGAGTTCCTCAACACAACGATTGACGGGACAAAATGCAATGGCATCAGTTACCGAACACGTGAGGAAGATAATTTCAGAAAAACAACGAAGGGTCAAGGACAGGCCGGGAATCTTAAAAATAAAGATAGCCAAAGATTACGATCTGCTAGTTTTTGTGCATACCTCTGGGAGCATGCCATCATCATCACCTTTGCCCCCCGGGGTAGGGGGGGTACGCCTTATAATAATCCCGGCAATACGTGGAGGCTCCGTCCGAAAGGGTTCCTTTTCAAAGGTTCAGGTATATAAAAGAGTAGGGGTTTCACAAGCTGTTGTACATGAAAGGGTAGGGAAATCTGAAATGTGAGTCCAACGTAAACACGAACTGAATATGAAAACCTTTTTATTTTCTGGTTAACATCACTTTTGGTTATCATGCATGTTCTCCGGTAATATTGTTCATTAACTTCATCAAGGGCTTATAAAAAGGATGCAGTGTTCTTGATAAGTGAAAGGGGTACCTATTTTTATCAAGAAAACGGTGTACGAAAGAGGTACCTTTTTTTGTCAAAATAGTATACTAAGGGTAGGATGTAGGAGCCTCCCCTTCCTTATTAGTGGAGTACCTTTGCCCCCCCCCCCCCCCCCCCCCTGGTCTTTCAAATTCAATTGACATGTAGCAACTTTATGTTACGGTTTCATTCTTTTAATAACCAAAGCGCTTTTTTTAGCTTTTCCGTACAGATCTTTGTCGGCATCGAAATAAAGATTATGGAATCTTTTTTGGGCCTTATCAGTGTTAGAATCGTGTCTCCCAGTTTCACGTATGAAAACAATACCAGCTGCATAAGTGGGTATATCCTGTCACATCGTTTTCTTCCGTTATTTTTACCTGGCGTGAAATTTCAAGTGTTCGTTATCCTGGAAGCTTCCCAATTTTTCTTCCTACGCAGTTGTCGACAGCAGGAAAGTGAAAAAGAACAATGGACAATAGATGAATGAGTAAATTGATCATACAACATATCTCATCGCATTTGCGTCGAATTCTGCGAGCCAATTCTTGACCTTCATTGGCCTGTAAAAATAAAACTTAAAGAGCCTTCATCGGGAAAATCTTTTCAGTTTTGTTATTACTGAAATACCAGTGTTGAAATTAATTTTAAGCCTGTTCTCGTTTACAAATGTACAAGAAAGCCACACATTGTTCAAACCCTGTTAATAACGTTTGTGGTTTTCCTCTAAATTGTTCCTCTTTCCGGTGTTTTACACAAAGATAGCGAGACGTTCCAAAGTACTTTGGCGTTCTAAATTTGCCTGAACCTGTTGACGTAATTTGTAAAAGCCAGAGCAGAAGGGCTAAAAATGTCCTTGCACTTCACAGCAATTACGCTTTAAATGAATTTTGTTTAAGTGGCTGTCCGCTCCGGGGGTACTCTCTCGTGTGGGCTCTGAGGGTAGTGCGGCCCAAAGTGTCTGGTTTTTCAGCCGTTTTGGTCATAAATAAACTATAAACAGGGTATCGATTTTGATCATTCTGATCATAAATAGAGTATGGCTTTTGCCCTCTTGTCTGGTTTTTCATCAATAAGGTACATGCCGGACTGCATTAAATTTTTGGTTAGGTCATAAATAGGGTGGGGAAAATCGAAGATTTCGGTCAGAAATAGAGTAAGGAGTCTGAGAAGCAGGCCGCACACCCTCACCCGATTTCTGGAATACCCCCTCTCCACCGGCCTGCGGTAAACTTGACGAAAAACGACAAGATCCTATCGTCAAAAAATATCGTCACTTCCTGATTGGCGTAAGTTTCCTTTCAGATAAATGCTTGTCATCAGTGGGTTTATTCTGGTCCTGTGCCAAAAGCTGCCGGGATTATATAACACGACTCCTCACTTATCTTTTAGTTGCGTCGTGAGCGTTTACAGAAATACCATAAGGAGCTGGCCTTGGAAGAATATTCCGCCATGAAGACGTTTGTGACCGTATCTGTTCTTCTGTGCCTTGGTAAGCCCGTTATCGTCCTTGTATAACGTTTGTTTTTGGAAACTGTAGAAAAAGTTTGGTAACTGGGGTTCAGAGCCGATGAATTTAAGTGAAAATCTAAGAGCTGACGACTGTAATCTGTTTGTGCGATTAAACAGAAGCCACGAGTTTTAAGAGACTTAAGAACCACCTCCGGGCAAGTTTCTGTTTTTGGGTCGGGAGTTTTTGCTCCAGCTTCGCGCTAATCCACACAAATTACTCTTGTCTAAGCGCGATAGACTGAAAACAACTCAAGGGCCGGTAAATTCTCTCCCAAGGATAGATGTTGCAGAGCTGTGCAAGGCTATGAAGGCAGAACTGAAATCATATCACTTGTAGCTTATCCTTTCTGTACTTGTGTAAATTAGACTTGGTGTATAATGGTTTTAAACCCAAGATTATTTACTGCATTTTTGTCATTACAAATGACGAAACGTCAAGAGTTGTTTATCGCCTGCGAGTACTGTTTTTAGAATGGTAATTGTAACCTTATACATGTAGAGGTCATCTGTGCCAGCCGAATACGAGATAGCATCACGTTTTGCTCTAGCTCTTCTCTGCAGTCTAAAGTGGAAGGTCGCGCACCAACCCTCGTTTTCAGGACCTCTCGCGCCTCTCCCGCGTGTGAAAGCGACCGAAATTGAGGTCGCGCAGGGAAGAGGGAGCGAGGCTTCTCCTTTCCTCTTCCCATGCTCCGCGCATTTTGTCAGTATTTGAAATGAGTGTTGGTCTTTCAGTTGCAGCATCCATTGCGGCCCCACAGTTGTCCTGTGTTCGATCAATGAAGTGCATTAAGCGATACCAGGGTTGTTACGTAGTGGAGGGAATGTGCCATTGTGCAAAGGCGTTTTGCTGCAATAATCCGTTTAAGTACCCGTCACTGGATAGCTGTCTTGCAAACAATACACAACAGTTAGGTAGGTTACAAACATTTTGGTTTCGAGAACCTCCTGCAGTTTCAACGGCATAACTTTCCTTCCAAGTGACATTAAAAACACCGCCACAAAATTTAACATCTTACATGTCCTATCTCTTTCAATTATAGCTGACAATGAACCCGGCAAAAATGGTTGTGGGGACGGGGAAAAATTGAAATAACTTGCGAGCGTCGATTTTGAAAAATTTAGATAACTTTTTCAAATTG
>JAHPZR010007940.1:0-5000 GCA_019787425.1 Platygyra sinensis | reverse complement strand
CATGAATCTGAATTAGAAAATAAAATGCCCAGTATATTAATTACACAAATCAAAACTATCCAAACCACTATACCAAATGTCTTTTCAAAGACCCTTGCCACCTACACAGTGACGGGATCATAACAGTACCAACCAAATGACAACTAGCTCTCAGAATTTTAAAGTCATGCTGACAAATCCCATTATTTTCTGTCAAAAATTACTTGTTATAAACAACCTAGTTTACTTTGTACAGTTTCAGTGGTTTCTAGCCTTTACGTAGTACAAGTACATCATTATTGACGAGAAAAAAAATCTTGGCAAAAGTAAGTACGATGCAACTCCGATAATACGGACTACAACGGGACACGCCAAAGTGTCTGTATTATTGGGCTGTCCGTATTAAGCGGGCTGTCAGATATAAAGTCAAGGACAGGTGTGTATCGATTAAAAAGAATAAGGCAGGCATTTTTACGGCAGCAAAATGATTACATTGTACTTTAGCCTTTTTAAACTTAAACTATCGAAACTTGCTTTCTCTATTAAGACAACCGAATTCAACACATGCATCACAAGTTGCCTATTTTCACTTTTTAAAAAGACTGGCATAACAAAACAAATACCGCTTTGTAATTGGTTACCCTTAAGACGAGTGTCAAATGTAATTAGACTTTCCGTAATCTAGTCACTTCTAATGTACTATAAACTTGTTTCGGCCGAGAATCGATAGCGATAGCCTATTCAAAATATTTTGCTTTCTTGGATACACAACATTGATTCTTCATACCCTCTCGTAACGTCCAGGACAACATCTCTTGGTCCTCTCAAGTTTTCTATGACAAGTACCTTTCGATATGGTCCATTCAAGGATGCAACTTCAATCACTCGTTCACTGTTGTCCGTCCAGTATATGTTTTGGCCATATGAGTCGACAGCAAGTCCATAAGGTGTCTTGAGTCGAGTTGAGACTATGGTTTCTTCATTGGATCCGTTGAGAAATGCCCGGGAAATTGTGTCCAGATCGGTGTCTGCCCAGTAGACTTTTCGGTCAATAAAATTGTAGTCTAGGGCTGTCGGACTTGAGATATATTCCTTAGTAATAGGAATTCTAAATGGAATTGTGCTATTCAATAGCAGTTGCCTCAGGCTGCGTCCCTCGGCAAAGAGAAGAAATTTTGTGAGATCTGAAATTGAAGTAAGTGATTAATGATAGCAAAGAACATCTAATAATGTAGTGATGTGACTTTATGAATACGGGCAGAAATGGATAAAGAGATGAAGGAAAAGGTGCCCTTTCAAAATTACATACGGATGACTGCTACAGTTACAGCTAGATCTTTCAATTTACACGTTTCCTGAGCGTTAATATGGGGTTCAGTTCGGGGAAAGGAGGCTAGGACCAGAATATGAAATATATAGAACAGCACAATCGTCAAATCTTAACTATGACAATAAAGTTTAAATTAAAGGTAAACGATGAATATGAAAAAAAAAAAACGAAAAGTTTTACCTTTTTGGCATTTTTTTCGATCAGGTAACATTGGCAGACCATCCGGACAGGCACACGAAAATCCATCAGGCGTCAAAAGACATAAGTGACTACAGTCTCCATTGTTAACTCTGCATTGCTGGTTTCCTAAAATGTAACTGAACTTTATAACTCAACGAGGATTAGATCAAATTACATGATAGAGAGTCTTATATAACGTACGAAGAAACATCATTAACAATTAGTCAAAAAACGAACAGTAACGAAAGAAAACAAAAGAATTAGTGTCCAATAGTACTTAATTGTTTACTATTTCACGGGAATGGTAAACTCACTGTACTGAATACAGGATGTGAATCAAATTAGATGGTGATTGAAGCATTTATAAGCGTTCCTCAAATATCTTTGTTTATTTTTTTCCAAGAGGGCACGGTAACGAATCCTGCAATCTGATTGGTTCTTATTGCAGTCCGGATTTTCTCTGTGACCACGGTCACGGTAACGGCGGGAAACAGCGCGGGCGAAATTGTCATGTTCAGCTAGTTTCGTAAATGAACTACAGGTGATCGTCGATCTGTTCCCATCTACACTTCCATGGACGATGGCAAAGGAAGTTTATCTCTATTCACTTTTAAATAGCAAGGAAGGTCACTGTAAGAAGATTCAACTGAGTATTTTGTAGCTCTGAGAGTTTGTGTGGTTGTTTGTAGTTCGGCACTGTAATGGTGCATAAACCTGTATTTCTCATCGCACAATTTTAAGCAAAAAGGAGTCAAATGCAGTCGAGTTTAACCTCTCTGATCGTTCCTGTAGTTAAGAGAAATTCTGTGGAATACGCTTAACGAATTTCCTCGCTTTCTGCTACTCAATTTACGGCAAAAAGTCTGATTTCGTGTGATTCGCAACGACTGATAGAAATTGTTTTGTAGTACAACTTCAAACTTTGCGCGAAATTTCACACCAAAACAACACGTTTGGAGAACTTAACTGGTGAACTTAATGCAAGTTACATAAAGTAGCTCGAAATAAATCGGTTCTTTCATACATCTCTCTGTCTAGTGTCTGAGGTACTCGTTTGTACGTTCCTTAGATTTTTTGCGAATGGTTTGTAAACGGCGCGTAAGCCGATTCAATGACAAAGTTTCGGGAACAAACCCTACACTTGTAACCCAATTTTATCGCAGGAAAAAAAAAAAGTTATTTGCGGGCTGGGAGGTCCGTATAGTGAAAAACTGTGACCTCGGTCACAGTTTTTCACTGTACGGACCTCCCAGCCGGCAAATAACATAATTCTTTTAATAATAGCTCTACGCTACAATTAAGAATTTATTGTAAGTTGGTTTGTCTTACAAGGTCTTGCCTATGGACCTGTAAAATC
Source organism: Platygyra sinensis (assembly GCA_019787425.1). Taxonomy (NCBI): domain Eukaryota; kingdom Metazoa; phylum Cnidaria; class Anthozoa; order Scleractinia; family Merulinidae; genus Platygyra; species Platygyra sinensis. Next base: position 2,154 of record JAHPZR010007940.1, on the reverse strand, counting down.
CTTGTACACAAGAGGCCCTTACCTTTTCAGTTAACTTTCTTAATGCCGGAGTTTATTTAAGTTTGAGTCCGGTGGAAAAATCTAAGATGGCGGCCGTTCTAAAATAATCATTTACCACTTCTTTTGTATGTTATGACCTTTAATGACCAAAAATACATTAAAGGTGTTTAAAAATAGAGTAGTGGTAGTCAGGAGCTAACATAATGAGATAATGGTTTGACACTGACTATTTTTTTGATGTTTCGTTCAAGACGTTTCGGCTGGTGCTTAAGCCTTCATCAGTTGAAATATAATGTTAGTACGCGTGATTCAAATAACAGCCGCAATCCGGAAATGACCACATCGCCATCCCAGAGGTCTACAAATCTCTGGCTTGCGCATAAGTCTCACGCTACGTTTTCAAGAAACTTCACGCGTTTTTCCTTAGCGTGCGCTTGACGGGCTGTTATTTGAATCACGCGTAGTAACATTATATTTCAACTGATGAAGGCTTAAGGTGGCTGAACACAGTTTTTTGATACCTCTGTTTCATTTACCTTTGCTTCTAAAACCCTTGATCCTTTGGTCGCCAAAAATGGCAGCAAGCAAGTTAACAACACAAACTTCAACTTTTTGATAATTAAGCTGTTGTATGTGCCGTTACCATGGCAACATGATTAATTATAAACAGGCGTTTAAAATCGGTTTTGTTTATTTGCAGAAAATCTAGTCATTAGATTTTCTTTATAATTTGCATGCAACAAGCTTGTAACGATACTCACATGTTAGCGCTATTTTAATAATAATTTAACAAACAGATCTTTAATTATCCCTCGTTGAAGGTTCACTGGCATATCTTGAATTTCCTTTGTTAAATTTAAATTTTTTTTAATCCTCCAGTTATTTATTTCCTAAAGTATTTTCGCTCTAAATTTCGTGAAATTCTAATGAGTGGTTCTCGAGAAATAGGCGTATCTCCGAAAGTCAATTTTTCACTCAATCGCAATTTTTTCGACTTACTACGCATGCGCTGCATTTAACTGGGTTCCTTCGGTAACAAACAAAAGCTGGAAATTGCTGGGTTCTTTGCATCGTTACCTTTTCTAACGTATCTTTGTAATGAAAGACTAAAGCCATCAATACACTGCTTTCAATTATAGAGAAAAATAACACAGATAGTGCGAGTGTTGAGTAAATAAAATGATCGCTCTATTGACGGCTTGTTTGTTTGTTGAAATCCTTGTGCACGTGCTGAATTGCATCAGCAAAAGCGCGCGCGAAAACTGTGTTCGGCCACCTTAAGCACCAGCCGAAACGTCTTGAACGAAACATCAAAAAATAAGTCAGTGTCAAACCATTATCTCACTATGTTAGCTCCTGACTACCACTACTCTATTTTTAAACACCTTTAATGTATTTTTGGATGTACTATAAAAATTCGGCAAGTTTCATATTCATAATACTTTTGAGGTAACAGCAGGGAGGCCTTAAAAGTACCACCTCAGTTACCCGGCAGAAAAAGCCCCGTGTCAATAGAGCTAAGCCTATTAGAGGTAGAAACCTGCATCTATCATAATCTTACCACAAGGAATCTTAAGGACGTTCGCGCCCATTGCTACTGCGCATCTCTAGTGCGCACGCTATTCATTGGCTACGCGCGTGCCACGTCATTTTCAAGCGCGCGCACCGAGTCGAAAACTCAACAAAATATAGAGCTAATGGCCTTTGCGTTAACTTTGTGTGCGAATATTTTTGTTGGATGCTCGGTGACCCCCACTTTTTTTTCGGCAGATCACTTCCTTTTCCGATTCTTTCCACTATACTAAAAAACTAAAAAAATCTGTACGTGGGAAGTTTTAGTATTTCTCATATACTATTCAAATAGGGTCGAATTGGTACATGGATACAGGTGTGCGTAACTAAAAGTCGTACTTTTTTTAAGGCTAATTCTAGCTGATTTTAATGGAACATGTAGCAAAGATCTATCAAATAGGCCTATATATGCTGTGTTAAACACACATAACTTAGACATGATTCTTCAACTTAAATATATGCCGATAGTAATGAATCCGGTGTCACAGTGATTTGGGTACCCCCGCGTTTTGGGTACCCCGAACCCAAATCCCTAGTGTTTTGGGTATCCCCAGTAGGATACCCAAACACTGAAAGCTTAAA